>JAJHUR010091221.1:0-18383 GCA_027495735.1 Lutjanus campechanus
ACAATTTTCCTCATATCTGCCAAAAAAGCTTTTTCAATTAGGGGCTCTCACTTTAAAGTGATTGTATGATAAGCGCTTAATTTGTTTCTAATTCTACTTCCTGTAGGAGTTGAGCGTTTACCTCTAAACATTTAAGAGTTAATAAGGGCTTAGCTAAACATGTTGTTGCAGTAGTGAGAAATCAATTATCTGTCCCTCTATGTATACACAAATACAGCAGCTCTGTTTTCCCTGCCTTGCAGTGTTTCCCCCACACACATTTAACTTCCTGCCCGACAGAGAAAGTGCATTTTCTCCTCACCGTTTTTTAAATGGTACAGTACATTTCCCTGTTGCACATTCACTGCCTCAGTCTACGACCTGAAGCGCAAAGTGAGCAGCAAACTACAAAATGCTGTACAGTACATCAGCTGTTGGACCATGTGTGTCGTCCATATGGGAATAAGTGAGAGAAAGAGACAGAGCAGAAAGAGATGGGGGGTTCTGTGCTGTTCAGTCATGACAGTTTGATATAGGAGTTGTTGTATGTTGCTCATTCATGTGTACCAATAAATGCATTAAATATACAGAGGGCCATACACAATTACACATACACTTGAGGCTCACACAAACACACATACACTGTATAGCAGTGTTTACTCTTCAGAGACTCAGCCGCACTTAACGTCTTAAAACAGCATAAATGCAAGAGGAACATGCACACACCACTGCATCTCTCAGATATACAGTATATGTGAATTTCCATGGCCATCAATGAGATTAATGTTGAAAACATCCATCGGTTATCAGTAAGTTAACTAACAGAAAATTATCTTTGAGTACTTTCAATCATTCATTGAGAAAAACATGCAAAATACTCACTGGTTCCAGGTTCTTAAATGTGTGGATTCACCATTTTTCCAACACATCATCATACTTAAACACCACAATAGGTTGATTGTAAAAGACAACTGGTGGAGAGTACCAACAGAGACAGGCTTACTGTATGTTAACTGTGTTACATAGGTCACATGACATAACTCACAAGACATTACATACGTATGTAGTTTACGATTTAAAACAGTCACAATTTGGTTAGATTTATAAGAACTACTTGGTTAGGGTTAGAAAAAGATTGTGCTTTTCATGACAGGCATGATGTCACTCAATTCTGCAATTCTGTTAGGTTAAGGCACTAAAACTACTTGGTTAGGTTCAGGAAAAGATCATGGTTTGGGTTAAAATATCTACATTATGTATGTCTCATGACAGAAGTGATGTCATTCGTGCACGAGATGCATTTAAGTTACTCAAAAATTGCTGATGTAATGGTGAGCCATATCTGAGATGAAGTTAGAAGTTGGATGAAAGTATTCCCTAATAATTTTCCATCTTCACTTGGATCAAACCTGTCACTTTCCACTTACCCAACAACCCCTAAACTCAACTCATGCAAGAACACAATTTTTAAAAAGTACAGGACTGTTTCTGGAGGTAAACCGGAGAGTTTGGGGGCCTAAAGAAATGGCTGAACTGAGTCGATGGCGAGTAAATCTTTTAGAGTTCAAACCTGCACAATCAGATTGCAACTGCAGTTTGACCTTCACTTGACAAGCTGTTGTAGTGTTGTGTATTTTGGCAGACTTGGCAAGAGTCTTGTCACTTGTGATGGAAAGGTCTTGTAGAGAACAGGATTTTTCCAGGGAAAAAAACAGCTTGGTCTTGTCAAGATTGAGGTGCCGATGGTGGGCAGATTTCCAGCTGCAGATATTACGGAGAGCAGAGACGTGAGCTTCAGTCTTGGTATCACAAGAGAGAAAAAGTGGAGCGTCACAGCCATGGCAGCAGCAGGGGATGTATAGTGCCATGTGGTCACTGGAACAAACCACTGAGTGTCCTGTGAAACAAAGTGGTAACTCAGAGTGCAAACTATTGGCAGATCTCCAGATCACCAGGTCAGCACAGGTGGCAAGGAGCATCTGGTGGTCAACTTTTCAAAGGGAGAAAGGATGGAGAGGGAAGAGGGGGATATGTAAACACATACAGAGAGAGTAAGCCAGAAGTGACGTGTTTCAGAGATTGGAGAAGGAAAAAAGGACATTTACTTCCCTTTAGATTTTGACACCACATGGGGCACGGATAGAATGACTGTCGCCGACAGCCAGATGTAAGTTAAAGGAGGATTTGATGATGGTAAACACCAACGGGCATGCTGATCAGACCTAATGGTCAGGAAATTCTGAGAAGAAAAGACTAAAGAGCAGAAATAAATGAAATGAATATCTTCGTGGGGAGTTGTAGACATGTACTGCAGGTGTCCCATCTTCAAGGCCATTTGTTTACAGTCAGACAGTCTGCCTATCTGATGTGAGAGCTGTCTCACCAAAACATTCACTAATGATTTGTTTTCACACAAGACACATAGTCCTTATATAGTCATTATAGTAGGTGTACCCTAGCAAATACAATATCATGGGGCTGTACTTTATAAGCACAGTGATACTTTGAGCTAAACGCAAATATGAGCATGCCAAGATACCTATATTTAGCAGGTAAAATGTTCACCCTCTTAGCTTAGCGTGTTTAGCAAGATAAAATTTGCTAAATTGCACTAAAGTACAGATGAAGATGGTGGAAATGTCATGCCTTTTGCAGGTATTTAGTAACAAACTGAATTTTGGACAAATTAAAATTTTGACTAAAAAATGGCACTAGAAGTTCAGGGAAGACCAAAGTGACTTCCATCTATCCTGAAAGGGACACAAATATCCAAACCAAACCAATCCGGTGGTGGTTTGAACTAAACACTACAAATGCCAACCTTATGGTGGCACAAGAGGAAAAGTCTTGGGGTCATCAAAGTAAATGAACTTGAACTTTATGAACTTTATTTATATAAATAGTTGAGTTGTTTCACTAGATAAGTAAAAAACTTTGACCTGCTGCAACACTCAGTGAAAAGTTAATAGATTAATCAAGTTACGATTCACATCTGTCCCATTCTCGTGAACATGATACCTCAGGAACCCCTGGAGGGGGGGGTTCATTACATCTGGTACAAACATCCACTTGGACTCGAGTATGAACTGATTACATTTTATACATAGTTTATACAATAGTTGTTGAGATATTGTGCAAAATCAGACCACTGAAATCAGGAGGATTCATCCTCTCATGACCATGAATGTTAGTACAATGTCATGGCAATCCATTAGATATTTCAGTCTGGACCAAGTTGTGAACAGACCAACCGACTGAAGCAGACAGACTGATATCGCCATCCCTAGAGCCATTTTACAGGGTTCCCACCTATTTACCCATATCACCCAATCCCACCATCACTCACTCAGTGGCTTAAACAATTACAACACCAGTTAGTCTAACATCTATATAGTCTCTGCAGTACTTCTTCTATTTTCTCTCCCTTTACTTTTGTCCCTTACTTTTTTATCTCTTTCCAATAAATCCAATTTCTCCTCCTGAGGTTCTCAGCCTTCTCTTCTGAGTGATTAAGTTCAACCACACCCTTTCTCTGCTCCCCCTGTGGACCCTTCACAGAATCATATTAGTGACATTACTGAGCACAGGCCACACAGAGATGTCGTTAGTAAGACGAATGGATGAATGGATGAATTGGAGTGAATAGAGAACGTACGTGTGTGTTTGTGTGTGTGTCTCTGAAAGGGTCTGTATGTTTAATAAGTTCCACGTGAAGGCTAATATTCTGCACCAACAATGTTACAATCTGGGTTTCCAGCAGACCTAGTATAAACTGAAGATTAAAAAGCAGGCACCCTGAGAAAAAGGAGGCGTGTAAGAGGAAGGTAGATTGTTCAAATTCATGAGAGAGGAACTCAGGGCTGGAAAAGTTCCACTTTACAAAGTGACTGCTGTGAAAGTACCATTACTGAAGTTAATTAACCTCAAACTGTTCCAATGGTGCTGCACAATGGCCAGAAGTGAAACTCTGTGGCTCTGCTGGCCAGGTCCCAGGTGTCTGTGTTAAATGTGTGTGCATGAGAGAAAATAAGGGCAAGAATGAAATACAGTGGATATTCAGTGAAATATCTCTAGATAGATAAATCAAAGTGAACATTCATGTAAATTATATATTGAATGTGAAATATGATTTGCATGCATGAAAAAATCAAAGAAAATAAGGGGAGACTGATTCATTTATAGTTTGACTGGGAATTAACATTAAAAGTGAGATATGAACAGCGTAAAAGCCCGTGTCTCAAGCTACTGGTCCATTATATCTACACAGACTCTGACCTCTTGTCGGCCATCTCTGTCCTCAGAACCAGCTGTCTTTCTGTCAGCTTCTGATGTGCTGAAAAGACCAGGCTCACTGATATCAGAAATTTACTTTACCCACTACTGTAGGTAACCTGAGTGAGAAAAGTTTAGAGGGGTTTCTTCTGGAAGTGAGCTAGCTAGTTAGCCCTTACAAGTCAGGCTAAAGACAATTAAAACAGCCCAAAACTTCTAGATACATTTTAGCACTGGGTGGCAAGGTGGCAAACGTGATCAGATGATCAATCGCATTTTCTCAGTTGCAGCAAACACAACACACAGTCTTTCAGTACATACAGTATCATATCGCGATCCGACCTGATCTACACACTTTCTGGCTGACTGAAGTAAAATAACTGTTCATTACCAGTGAAAACAATGAAAATCAACTATGACAATATGGTCATTTGCTGTATCGAACATTAAGTCGTACTCGAATATAAGAAATATAATCAATATACAGTTTATCGCCCAGCCCTATAGAGTAAAGGCCAATAATAAAACACCTAGAACAGTCTGGCAAGTTCAGAAAATTACATCACTTCACTGTTATGCAGCCTTTAAAACCAGGAAAAGACAACACTTATTCCTCATCACAAACAATATCCAAAATATATCTACTGTCATATCACGATATTGATATAATATCGTTACATTGCCCATCCCCATTGAACAGCCCAGAAAAACTTACTCAGGCAACATCTTTTGAATCTTTAGAAAGGCAAAGTTTGGTTTCAGTCTGATCTTATAACTTTCTCATTCAAACAGCTGATCTTCGGCTGTCTGCCGGCAAGATAAAGCAGTGAAAATATTCTAAATATAGCAGGCACTTAGGTTACAGGCACAGGTGCACTTAGGTACACTCACGTTAGGTAAGCCTTTTTTTAAATGTACAACCCCACTTTAAAAATTCCAAAATATCCCTTTGACATGTGTTGCGCATATGTCTTTAAAAATCTGTAACATCAACGTCTGATCTTCTGCCAGCGCAAGCAGAAACATGGAAGTACCGAAAATTACACATCACATGAAGTGTACAGCAGCTATAATCTATATGACTGTGAAAGCGCACCCCAGTGTTAGACCAAATCATCTTGCCCACCCATCCAAACATGGCCACAGAAAAATTACACGGCCAATAAGAGCTTATCATATAGCAGCCACGAGAGAAGAAACCATCAATCAGAGCCTGATGACAGCTCAGTAATTTAAACTGCAGTACACCTCGGGCTCACTTGTGTGTGTATCTGTGTGTGCCGTATGTTAGATGTGTGTCTGACTGTACAGTATGTGAGAGCGTGCTCCACGCCTGTGTGTCCTCTCTCCTGTGTGTCTGTGAGCGCACAGGTCCACTACCGCTCAGCCCCACAGCCACTGGCAGGTAATGAGAGCTTTATGTGTTTTCATTACTTTGTGCCAGACAACAGAATCACACTGAGGGCTGTTGGCAGAGACAGAGGCTGGAGGAATGCAGTCAAATCAGATTAAGGAGCCGAGATATATGGTACCACAGGTGAGCAGGTAGGCTGACTGAACTAACAAACCCCTGCTCTGGGGAATAACACACACACAAACATTCATACACCTGCATCACAGAGATGAAAAGTGCAGCAGCAGCACAGGAAAGCTACAGCTCTGCGTGTTCACAAACACAATCCCAGCACATAGAGCACATATTCAGATAAAGACTTAATGATATGCTGGATGCGTAGTGAAGGCATGAGGGCTGTGACTTTTTGTCTGAAAAGATATAGAATTGTTATTACATCAACAATGTTTCGATTAGATAGGTTGGTTGTGTCTTTAAAGTTACAGAATAAAACATACTTTTTCGAGTGTTCTTGTATGCGTTTTCGACCATAGAGACGTCTGCCTTCTCTTGAATATCAGTCCCTCAGGAAGTTGCGATCGCAACAGTTAACACAAATTCAACTAATCCCAGTGAATTCTGCATGGCCTTGCAATTTTGTCCCCAAATTTGATCAGTCGTCTTAGCTTCCTGTGAGTTTTACCAGTTTTCACAAACAAATCATACATGTACGTCACAATTAAATGACTCAGTTTTATTATTTATTCTGTTTTTGTATTTTGTCAGAGATACTAAAAAGAACACAGGGTTTGCCACTGCCATTAATGTTCATCAATGTGCTGTGCTCTTTTTAATTATTTTATAATTTTGTGTTTGTTATTTTGATTGAGTTTGAGCTCCAAAAGATTTTAATTCTGTGTGGAATATCCCCCAGGTGCACTTCTTCATTAACAAATAAATGTTAAATAAATACAAATTGTAAAATGCAAATGTCAATAAATATCTTGTCAACATTTTTGTAATTGCTTTTAGGTAAGGTTACACAGAAGAGAGTGCAGTTTTATTCTCCCTGGAACATGTAGCCTTTGATTTCTTTTAATTAAATGCAAAAAAAAAAAAAAAAAAACCCACCTAAAAACACTGCAACATGCATCACAGTTGTTTAGAGAAGCTACCTTGAATTCAGGCATTTTAGTCCACAAAAATCCCCCCCAAAAAGCCCACAAAGTCCTGCAGGGACTGGAATATAATCAGACAAGATGGCACTGTCCAGAAATCTTGGCCCAGCTACTCAAGATGATCCACAGAACTTGATGTGAACAGTTTCATGGAGGAGTATTTTCTTTCTACCAAACTACATCTGCTGCACAAAAGGAAGCATGCATCCACTCATGGAAGAGAGGCTTGTTCCCAAGATAGTGCATGATGTAAACTTTAATGGCATCTTCCTCAGCTGAGCTGCAACATTAGCACCACTGAGCTAGCTAGTACAGTGATAGAGTTGGTGGGTGTAGAGCGGTAGAAAGAAAAAAGTTCATACATTGAACTCCTCACAACAGTTCTGTGGTTTATCTTGAATAACTGTGTCATGATTTCTGGAAAGAGACATCTAGTTGGATAAATAGCACTACAGGTAAAAGCAAAAATATGTATTTTTGATTTTGGGGTGAACTGTCTCATGTGTCTGACCTTGACTTTTTTCAGTAGTGTGCACTGAGAACATGTATGAAGACGTGACATGCGACTCCTATCCAATGCTCCAGAGTGTACTGCTTAATCATACACAGGAACACATATTCACATATGTGAGTATGCATGTAAACGTATATGCAGATGCTAAATTTAGGGATGCACAATCTGATTCACTCTATTAGTATCAGCACCCATTCTAACTAAGGCTGGGTATCAGCCATGATGTGACCAATCCACATCTAACACAGTTTCTTTACTGATATAATAAAAAAAATTTAATTTGAGTTGATACGCGAGTTACGCGGTCAGTTACATTATTTATTCACTGAGTCAGTTTATCTCCATGGCAAGCTCTGTCCTCATGATACCTTACACAAAAATGATCCCACTGACTTTCACACTGAGATAAAAAGATTTTAAATTTGGGATAAAAGCAGTGCAGCCAGATGCAAAATGCAGCAATATTGTACTGAAATAAACAAACAGAAACAACATTTGGAAGTGAGCAGGATACTACACCAAATGGCAAAGGTATGTCATGTGTACTACCACAGGGAGGATTATTCATCTAAACAAGAAGGCAACAATTTATGACTTTACACAGAATCAATTGCAGTTGATCACACAACTACTCCTATTCTTACCCCAGTCTGTGTCACTGCTCTACCAGCTGCTTGATCAGTGCGGTGCTTTGGCGGTTTATGGAAATTATGGTACTTTTGGCAATCATTTTGGAATTATTAATCATATATTGTACAGGTGTTAAAACTATGGTACAAATACAATAATTATCGTATATCTGGCAACACTGGATAAAAGAAGGGACTGAAACCGGTTTGGTTTCCCGGTGTTGGCAGGTACTCTGAGTCGAGGTATTGGAATTGGGAGAGAAAAGGTTGGACTGGTGCGTCCCAAGGAAAACTGCAAAGAAAGAAAGAAAGAGTGGACATAAGCAGGTGTTCGTTCGAGGATGCCTGAACATCGAGTCCATTCAAGTTCAATTTGAAGACATCCTTGGTCTATCACTTTGTAGTTGTCTGTTAAAGTGAGTAGTGACTGGAGTGAACTCATTTCAAGCAGAGAGAAACACTCAAGCTTTTTCATTCATACAGTAATGTATCTTAAGAATCCTTTGGTAACCTCAGTTTAAATGAGCTGGACACAGACATACAAACAAGGCACATACATCAGCAAACACACTGCATTTGCAGCTTCGTACACATGCATTTACACATACATTCTCATTGTGTCGACATGAACAAACTTCAGAAGAAGACTCTCCCACAAACCACAGAAAGTCAAAGTACAAGCACAGACAGACAGATACCTTCCTAAGTTAATAACAAGAAGTGACAGAAAGAGGAAAAAGAAATGAAGCAAAAAGCGGGTGAGAAAGAGCAAAGAGCCGGTGTGGATAGAAAAAATTACAGATTTGGAGAGAAAATGGCAGGGCAATAGAAGGTAAGTGCCTTGAGACAGTACAATATTTAATGTCACCGCCTCTGGACTCACACACTGTATATCCCTGATGAGTTTGGCCTGAATGCCACCACTTTCGTCTTATTTTTGCTACAGGCTTAGCACAAAAAAAGGAAATATCAAGAATTGGACCTCTCTCTCTTTTTTGCAATAAGAAAAGGCAAAGGCTAGCTCAAGGAGAAATGGAGTAGTGGGAGCCACACAAATTATTAGCAGTAAATTATGAATGTGGGACTGCATGAGAGACTGGAAATTAGTCTAACAGAGGAACATCGAAATGAAGAGAGAAGAAATGAGCAGTGGTGGCAGGAGAAAAAAAATCTTTGGTGTTATTGTGAGAAATGAAAACAAAGGTACTTCTGGAGTGCAACTGACACACCTGCGATATTAAAACTTAACTTAATGTCTGAAATTTTGGGCTGCAATATCTTTTATTGATGCATGAGAATAGTCAACATTTTATAGTATATTCCCAGAGGTTGATTTGACCAGTCAATCAAACATTAGGAAACTTAGTTTTAAAGGTCCAGGGTGTAAGATTTATGGTGATTATTGTCAGCATATGGCAGAAATGGAATATAATATTCATACATTTGTTTTCATTGGTGAATAATCACCTGAAAAATAAGAATCACTGTGTTTTCATTACCTTACCCCCTGTGCTGACCACAAGCAAGTGAGATATGTGTTTTTCACTTTCACGTCTCACACAAGAGGCACTGAATACATATTTTTGCCCACATTGTGCAACTTAAACAGAGTTGAGTGAGCTACTCTCTGGAGCACAAACTCTCCCTTAACTTCACTCAGCAGCTGGGAAGCAAGGCACAGGAGCTTCTTGAAGTTCTTCTGCGTATTTATTCATGAGCAAACTGTACATTTACTGCCACTAGACAACTTGACTGCTAAACTTTAATCCCTTTGATCTGATCGCCAACGTCTGTCCTGTCTGAGTTCAGCCACCAGGACACCAGGTCTGCCATGTTCCACCATGTTTCTATAGTAGTCACTCCTGCTGGGAGCAATTTCGTGGGCTTACAGCTAAGCTGCATTTAGAGATTTTTTTTTTTTGGTTCACAGTCCTCTGGAGTGACTGGTATTATGTTTTTATTTCACTGATTGTTTTGTATTTTTATTCTGTTTTATAATATTGTTTTTTAATGACTCTCTTTTACTTTAACTGTTAATTTTATGTATTTTTCACCTTCTTTTAATTGTATTTATTACATGGATATTATTGTTTATCTGTGAAGCACTGATTTGCCCCTGTGAATGAAATGTGCTATATAAATAACCTTGCTTGCTTGCTTGCTTACAGTAACCCAAAACTGCCAAACCAAATACTGGCTTTAGTTACAAGCTTCGCCTCCACCGTAATGTCTCCTACATGCTTGAGAGGGGAGGGTGAAGCTGGGGTGTCTGCAATCTGCAAGCTTAACGCTAAAGTAAATCCTACATACAGGTCCTCTAAATTGTCATGGCGATGAATTTTCTGGTTCTTTGTATTTACATTTGAACTATTATTTCAGTGTTAATGAGTTTTTAATTTTATCCTGAATTGTGAAGCACTTTAATAAAATCTTTTTCAATATTAGCTGCTACAACCTCAACCTTCAACCTTCTGGCACTTAATAATGATGATTGAGATATTACCAAGATGATAGTGATACATATGATTAATTAGCAGGCACTATGAATAGCCACAAAAGTCGTGCATAACTTTCATGCATAATAACAGCTATTTTGTTGCTGTCGGACGACCACACCAATGCAAAGCAATCAATCAAAGTGCACTTCTTTGCCAGTTTTCACATTGAGGTCTAATGAGTGGTGGAGCAGTGAATCTACAGGGGTTTATGCATCTGGAAGCTGTACCTTTACTTCAAAGATCACAATCGAAGGAAGTCCGAGACTTTATTGTGTTATCCTACACATCTTTGCAGTTGTGTCTGATTTATTGTCCTACTTCTCATAATCAAACCAAATAAACCATGATATATGAATAGTGAATGGTGTAATTTTAATGTATTCACAGCAGAACAATATGGGAAAACAAATGCAACTCTTAAATTCCTGAAAAAGTGTTCCCGCATTGTGTTGGCCTTTATCGCTGTCTCTTTCTCTCTCTGCCTGTCTCTCCCTCTCAGCAATCAGGTCAGTCACGGTGTCTCGCCTGCGTGCATGTGCTCCCACAAATCCTGCTCTCACACGACTTGCAACCTGACTATGCAAGAAAAGCAGCATGGGACTCGGGGAGATGTGGAGGGTAAAGGGAGGAATTGAGAAAAAGGAAAATATGCGGCATAGCTTGCGTTCTTCTTCGAGGACGACCGTGGCACAGGCACAGGCACGTTACGCTGGGTAATAGAGATAGAGGGAAAGAGAAACGAGAAACATAAGTAAACAGAGAAGCTTTTGTTGGCGACGCCACATCCTCCTCCTGAGACTGTGTCATCTATTTTCGCTGCCTGACAAGCATGTTCTTTCACGGCGAAGTGCGTCAGGGCAGGGGGAGACACAGTGAATACACAGTGAATCAGCGCCATCTCACTCTCTAAATCTCTCCCTTTCGCTATCTTCTCTCCTTCTCACGCACACACACATTCATCTCCCCATGGATGCCATGTCACTGACTTGAAGAGAGGAGCATTTGCATTTCTCTTCCCCTGTGTCTCTGAACTCACATGCCGATTCACGTGACAGCGAGTGCGTCTGTCTGTGTGAGTGCGTCTGTCTGTGTGTGTTCGTGTATGTGTGAATATGCATAGAGATACAGTATATGTACCTGCTAACAAGCATGTCATGTCGCTACATTTGCACGTGCCTCTTCAGGCTTTTAGCACTTCGTGTAAGAATGCAGGGTGCATGTGTGCGTGTATTTGTATTTTGACACATGTTGTACTATACACCATCAAGAAGGGATGCTCTTTAGCCAAACATCTTTACGCTGTTAGACATGGGGCTTACAGCAGACAGAAACAGAGTGGGGATCTTGTCAGAAGGGTGTATTCCAGCGGAGAGCCTCCAGGCAGAAAACAAAACATGGAAAATATGAAAATCAGCAAAGTTTGGCACATCTTTCCACCATGCACAATTTGACACAAGTATCTCAAGTGACAGTAGACAGTATGTTTTGTAGAGCTTTGTAGTTGCCAGTTTGAATCCCTGTGGACAGGCTAGTAAAATCTGAGGGAGGGAAGTGAGTGAGAAACTTTCAGTGTGGACTGTTATGTTCAATTTTGATTTAGTTTGTTAATTTGTAGCTCGTTATCATCTTAAAAGAGAAATCATTGTTTCCTTTACCACTGTTCTACAGGAGCCCCCCTCATCCCCTTTGAAAGAAAGAAAAAAAAATTATGTTGTGAATTCTTCACATTCAGACATCTTTGTTCAGACTTTCATTTTGGAATTTTATTTTGAAAGTACAATTTTTTTTCGTTCCTTCCTGTCACTCCACTTTCTGCAGAAGGCGGTCAGGTTGGGTCAAATGTATTTCTCAATTAATTAGGTAATTTCTCATTTTACTCATTTTAATTCTACTTAATTATCCACCTCATTTTACTGTTTAGTCACAATCTTTCTCCTCCTTTGTCCTCTTTTCTCCTCATTTCTCTTCTCCTCACACTCACACACTCAGGGTCTCACTGGGGCTCAACCCACTCCATCTACCTCTGTTGCTTTCTCCTTGTCTGTGTCTGATCTGTTGACCATCTTCATAAGCAGTATGTTTTATAAAAAAAAAAAAAAAAACTTTCATTTTGGATTTTCTATAGATACAGTATATATTGACCCATGATTTCATTTTCACAGCAGCAGGGGAGCTACATGTGGAGGAGGAGGCTTGTTGTTAATGACAGAGTCTATTAAAGCGATCGAAAATCAGTGTGGTACTGAATGAACATGACACCGACCAGGTGCTCTTAACAAGATTATACAACTGTATAAGTAGGACTATACATTAAACAGGAGACTCTCTGCATGTGTTACTCTGTCAGAAACTCCCACACAGCACAGAGGGGTAGGAAGGTAGACTGTTCACTAATCAATTACACAGGCATCATCCTATTGGACAGATTTTAAAAAATGCCATAATTGATCACAAAATATATTTGGGTGCATGGGGCCACGGGCCGCCACAGATAAAACACTGCATTCACACAGTCACAAAGAGAGAACGCTGTAGAATTGCTTGTAGATTATGCTGCTATCAGTAACAAGTCACAGATCTGCCGTAAAGAGTTGAAACCCAGTGGTAAACCCCCTCCCAGCAAACTGACCCAGCCACTGCCCCAAAGCAGTTCCCCTGGGGGAAACACTGTCTGTAATATATTTGATGTAATAAATCATATAACGATGATGATATGTCGTCAAAGGTCAAGGAAACATGATAAGTTAAAATATTTGCTTCTCTGAACGCTACAGCCGCCGTGTCCTTTAGAAATGTGTACAGGGGTGGAAGTAACTAATTACCAATACTCAAATTACTGTAATTTTGTCGTTTTTGGGGATAGATTTTTAAGTCTTACTCATACTTGTATGAGTAAATATGCATTTCACCATGTAATTTACTTCATTACTTTTAAAACCATAATTGAGTACTGAGTACAATTTGAGCCAGAGGAGTGCACAACAGATGGTGAAGCACCTACTGCATTGCCACCAAAACTGGTGGCAATGCAGTAGGTGCATTGCCACAGAGAATTGCAAAGGTTTGCAAACACTAACACGACCCACACATATGTTGTCCCTAGAGCTGAAACAAGATTTCAAACTGAAGCAATTTTTGATCACTTGTGGCCTCAGTGAGAAACATGTTGTCTTCATTTAGAGAATGGTTTTACAGAGGAGTACAGAGGACTGATAGACAGCTGAACATTACAATGTCACAGTGAAGTTTCATATTTGGGTATAAAATATCATCATTTCATCATCTTACCCTGTTAGATATTTGAGTGGCATATGAATTCTTGAGTTATGGCCAGAATTGTGTTTGATGATGTCATCATGACCTTGACCTTGGACTCACAAATGAACTGATTGAATTTTGGTCGTCAAAGTGGAGGCTTGAACCAAATTTGAAAAAATTCCCTCAAGGCATCCTTGAGATATTATGTTCACAAGAATGGGATGACCTGAAAACATGATGCCTGTGGCCGCAACTGTTGCCAGCATGGAGCTATAAAAAAAAAAAGTTTTTTCAAGAATTCTGAATCAGAGGTCCATCAGCCTACGCAAAAGAATTTGGCTGATTAGTCTAGTAGTGTTCAAGATAAGCTACAGACAAGCTACAGGTCTGTTGATTACTCACACACGCAATTGCATGACCATATGATCACAAACTGCAACATACGAGTGAAATATATACAAGTGATTGTGCAAGAGTAAAGATTTTCAGTACTCTTTCCACCACTGAATTTATATTCCAGTCTGTAACTTGTGTTATTGTTTGCCTGTTTCATATTTATTAGTTAAAATAAATGCCGGATGTTCACCGAGTGAGTAAGTGTCTGCTTATGAGTCGTAAGAAATCATTAATGATCTTTTAGAGGGAGTAGATTTTAATAATGGTTAAATTGAGCAATATGTAAATGGAGTCTGGCAGGCTGAAGGCAGGCGGTCACTGATCTCCTGTTCCAAAGAGTGTGTATTTTCAGAGCAGTGGGCTTTTGTTTTCAGGATAACAGCCTTAGTGGAGGACTCATCTTCACTTGTCATTGTCAGATTACAATATTACTGCAGTGTTCCCGCAGCCTGTCTGAGCTTCCTCGAGTCTGGGGAGGAGGGGGCAGGGTGAAATAACCCTCTTCAGCCATAAATTGTATATTAAACATGGATTCAACCTATTTAATAACATTATTGTAACATCTTTGGCACTAACTCGCTATTTGGACTGCAGTACTCTTGGATGCCCTACATTTTGCTCCTTTACAGATCTCAAAAGACAATAAATCAGATTCAAAGTCCAGATATAACATTAGTTAATATATACAGTGTATATGCACACAGAAACAGGTGACAAATGAAAGGAAAATCCAACATAAAGTGTCTGAGTAAGGAGCCTGCAGAACAACTTCAATGATCCAACCCTGGATGGATGAACACCATTTTTCAAAGAGATACTTGGTCCTTTGATGAGAAGTGCTATTGCTCCTACATCTCCCTCAGCTGTTAAACAGATCTGGTGATGACAAAGGCTTTAGCATATAATTATTTTTCTACTCAGACCGTACGCTGACCCCTCGTGTGCTGTATGGAAGCATCCACATTTATTATGCTTCTAAACCCAAAAGCCATTTTCATCAACAAGCCCAAGTCTAAACTTAAAAGAAAAGTTAAAGTTAATAGGATGAAAAGTGGTTTTAAAGAAGCACTCTGAAGTAAAGTTCGATAGAGGCAAACATGAATATTATATTATCTCCTAGAATCCCAAACCTGTCATATCTGGCCATGATCCATGAAAGGAGCTTCGAGAATTTGTTTTTTAAAATCAAACGTACAGACATAAATGTACTCCATTTAAACATACATTAATTAATAAACTGAAATAAGCTGTCATTGGGAATGGAACTAGCTTAAGGCCTTGAAATGAACCCAAAGTTTACACAAGAGGAAACTAAACCGAGAGGTATACTCACTATACTCACTCACAGCTACTGTGAGTTCTAAACCAACAACATTTTTCAGTATTTTGTCAAATCGTGAAGAATATCATCGTTGCAGAACACCCTGCAATATTGTAATAAATTTTGAGGGCCATTTTACTCACCTCTATATCATGGTTTCCATTATTATCATAGGATTGTTAAAATGTGCTGAAACTGTTCAAAAAGTACTGATACAGACAATGAAATCATTTCACTAACTTTTATATTGAAATGGCATCATGTCGTTTGCAATGTCAGTGTTTTCATTAACATGAAACAAACCCACGTTGCCGCTGCGCCTGTGGAGCGGAGACCGTTGCTCAGTACAGTTAATGCTCGATATTTACTGACTTTACAAAGTTATAAGAGTAATTAAAATTGAACGATAATACTAATTGTCAGGAATTTTATCATTTATCATTTATCATTTATCATGAAACCGATTATCATTACATCCCTGGTGTGTGGGGTTTAATTTTGCTTATTGCACAGCCTCATTAAATAGTCAATTCTGAGGCCTGTTATTTGTATAACATCAATAACAGAATGGTGGCTTGGAAAAGAGACTGTTGGTATGGACAAAGTTCTGGTCATAAACTCTGGAGCAGCAATGAAGTGATTTTTAAATCAGTCATTCATTGGTTCATTCATGATGGACAAAACAAAATACTGCAGATGAAACTCATAGATTCTTTTGCTTTAGCTTTCTTGTATGTGCAATAGTTTCTCTCATAGTCCGTTCTATTTAAAAAATTTCAACCCACACATCAAATGAAGACACTTACATGTGTGGCGTATTTGCATTTTGCTGAAATTACAGCTTGGACTGTCAAATCTCCTATTCAAAAGAGCTACCATGACGGCATAGCGCTCAGCGTGCTTCACTCAGCCATTGAGTACTCAAACGCAGGCACATTTACATTTAAAGCTCGTCCAAAAGATGAACAAAAACACTGTGACAAATTGGCAGCAAACGATCAGAAAAGAACAAAATCACAATGACTGAAATGAATATAATCAAAATTATAAAAAGGAAAAAAAGGGAGAAAGGAAAGGACATTCAGAAACCACACAAGAGCAAAACCAAAGTAGTTATGTGAGCAAAATCAACACTCCTTTGACAAACTATGACAAAATTCAAAAGTACCATCGTGGCAGGCAGAGACTGAGGGACTGTGGCCAATTTCTTCAGCACTTTCAACTTTAATACTTAATATACAGTAACCAGAGGGGACCAAAGGAGTCCAGAGTCAGCAAATTGCAGAGCTCCTGGGGGTTCAGTGACTCGATGACAGACTGACGGAGATGGACAAGTCGGCTGCTGCTGTGATTAACCTTGTGGTTATGAGTCACAGAAGAGGCTGAGTAGTTTAACCCCACAGAGAAAATAAGGATGCGTGTGAAAGAGAAGAAATGAGAACAGGGAAAGGAATTTGCCTAAGCATTTTATCTCAGCTACCTCTTCTTCTCCCCTCTGTCCTGACCTGTGGAGTTGAAGTATTTTAATTAAACTCATTATCCTCAGGGAGAGGGCAAGGGTAAGCAAGAGCGGGGAGGGAACAGGCGGCCAGAGGTGATGGTGTAGGGGCAGGAAGGAGAAGGGCCAGGGGAGGCTGAGACCAGAAATGGGAGGGCGTGACGAAAGATGCCATCACCCCAATTTTAATTCTGTGGCCCTCTGACAGCAATGTTCTGTATGATTATACTGTGTACTCCTGTAAGGAAAAAGTCTGCCTTTCCCTCAGGAATGAATGAATAGATGGATTATGATGGATAGAATTAATATTGTCATGTAAATTAAACTCAGCTGTCCTTAGATGAGTAAGTTAACGTCCATGCGAGGAAATGAAGAAAGGGCCATGATAAAGAGAATCAGGAATTGTTAGATATCTTTAGGGCTGCGAAATTAAACAACCAATCTAACAAACTAATTTACCAGTTATTCTCAAGCTATTTTTTTTAGATTACTTGATTAACATAACAATTATATTAATTTGATCATATATTATAGTGATTCTCTAGTTCAGGGAAAGCTTTGTCCCTCCATAATCAGTATTTTAACTCAACTTATCTTGACTCACAGTAAAACTTAAAATGGACACTGGAATAATGCGTAGTGAAAATGTATTTTTGCATTAGTGTGGGGCAAAGAAAATAACTGAAATGATTAACAAGCTAACATCAGCCTGTAACGTTATTAATTAACACAATTTAAATCATTTTCTCACTCACATATGGCTGCTGAAGTACATTTAAAATAGACGAAGATGACACATGGTGAAACATTACGTTAACAGCAGCGGTGCTTTTAACATGGAAGTAATGAAGAAACATTTTTAAAAATGAATTTTAAGTGAACACTAACAGCAACACCTTTTTAAACCTAATATATCATGCTTTGATATTGACAAAAAGTAAACTGGATGCTGTCATCTTGCGGCTGCTGCTTATCAGAACGGTCTGGTGCTTCACTTCCAGCACTCATACACAACTGCTGTGATAGACTGCCCAATTTGCAGACCTTAAAGAACCATACTGTTACGTCCGTGTATAAATCAGTCCTACACTGTAGATGATCATGGGCAAGGTTTGTGGGCTTCAGCTTAGTCTCTGGATGAATCCATACCTCGACCAGGGGCAGCCATCTTTGTGTCATGTCAACACACATCATGCAAATTGATATATTTTCATGATTGATGACGCCAATTATGTCAGCGAATTACCTCTGCCCTAAATATTTTTGTGTTGATGAACTAAAAGCACACTTGTTAAAAGAGATTCTTATCTGTCTCCTGAGATTCTTCAAGCCAAGCACTCACTTTTTGGTTTCTTTTGTTTGTTTGTTTGTTTTTTGGAAAAGAGTGAGCGCTACTTGTTTTTT
Source organism: Lutjanus campechanus (assembly GCA_027495735.1). Taxonomy (NCBI): domain Eukaryota; kingdom Metazoa; phylum Chordata; class Actinopteri; order Lutjaniformes; family Lutjanidae; genus Lutjanus; species Lutjanus campechanus. Next base: position 18,281 of record JAJHUR010091221.1, read on the forward strand.
TTTTTTTCCTGGGGTAAAATCATTCCACTACATCAAGTCGTCCTGTCTGCTTGGTGAAGATATCTGCGATGGGTAGAGGCAGCTGTAAAGGAGGGTAAGTCTG
>JAJHUR010091223.1:0-7500 GCA_027495735.1 Lutjanus campechanus
ATGTTCCCAGGGGATTACACACCTCGAAATCGTCAATGTAGAGAAGTAGAGGAAGAGTTATGTTTTCAGTGGCTAAAAATGGATTTTCTTTAAAATGTGTTCCATCATGAAATGACTCGAATCTGCCCTCGCGAGAAGTGTATGAAGAGTTGAAAGCTTTCTCCTGTATGTCATTCAGGCTTAATATCTGTGAAAAAGACTGAAGAATGGGAACATATTGGAAGATCCGACCTTCCTTCTTGTCAAGAATGTATTCAACAGGCTCAACTACATGAAATGTCTTCTTTAATAACTCCCGTCTTTTGAAAGTTGTAGCTAGAGGACCATCAGCTCTTAAAGCTGTGCTAATGGGGTTTGACTCACTCAACTGTTTGACTAAATCAGAGACTACTAAGTCATCAAGTACACAGTTATGTTTGCTTAAACGTGAGTTTACAGTTTTTCTTATGGCAGGACCTGACACCACAGAAGATGAAACCTGGAGCTCAGCTACTACTTCAGTAATGCACTTGCTTGGCACATTGTAAATGCTCTCTAATTTCAATAAAAGGTGGCCCAACTTCAGTTCAAGAGTCTATGGAGCATGGCTGGAGTTCATCAGTCTAACTGCTTCGGGGAAGAAGCTGTTCTTGAGCCTGGTGGTTTTGCTCTGGATGCTCCTCAGCCGTCTGCCTGAGGGGAGGGGCTGAAACAGTTTGTGAGCAGGATGGGTGAGGTCCTTCATGATGCGGAGGGCCCTCCCCTTGCATCGTGATGTGTAGAGGTCCAGAGTGGTGGGGAGGCTGATCCCCACTGTTCTCTGTGCAGACTTAACCACCCTCTGTAGACTCTTCCTCTCGGCAGCGGTGCAGCTGCCGTGCCACACCGTGATGCAGGTGCAGAGGACGCTCTCCACTGCACAGTGGTAGAAGCTCTTCAGGGCTAGGGGCTCGGCTTCTGTTTAGTAGCAAAATCTCACCGTCTGCTTGCCCATCTGTTCTCAAAAGTCAAAAACAAAAAGAAAAAAAGTATTTTTCACGACATCTTTGCGCTCATCTTAAAAGAAAACTGCACTCTGTCTTTAGAGTGTGTGTGAAAAGGTGATTTTTAAACAAATGTGTATGGAACCTTTGCATCACACAGATCCGGCAACACAGCACGTTCTTAAGAGCGACTTTCTGGCACAAATTACACATGACCGTATGAACATCAGTCAAATATTACAGATGATATTGTTCTGATGCATATGAGAGTTCAGAACCATATGACTGTACAGGAGGCTAAGAAATTGAAGAATTCAAAGAAATGGAATTTAGGCCACCTTTAAACTGGTGATCAGGTAAGTTTATCTTTTATTCTGACAGCCTGCATCAAGATAATATACTGTTAATTTTTCCACAGGTAAACAGGTAAGTTTATCTTTTGCTACATTTTGGACTGGGCTGTCACAACAATTTTCTCAGTGAAAGACCAACTGAATCTCTGCCCCCAATATGATATGATAATCCATAAACTACTTGAAATAATCTAACATTTCCCCACTTTCCCCACAACAATTGCAACTGTCTGTACATACCTTCATCCAGCGTGCTTGACACGATAAATCACCTGGTAAGGATACAATGACATAGTTAGTAACCTACCACGAAAGAAAACAAAATCAAAATAAATAATTAATCTTTTAAATTACCGAACATTTGCAAACACGTATCTACTACAATTAGGTTAATGAGAATCATGTATCTCTATAAAGTCGGCTTACTGTTTTCAGCTTTATAAAAAAAAGTAGCCTATTTCCTAGCTAATTCAAGAAGGATTGTAGTTTAGTTTAATCAATTTATTGAACATGTTAAGAAGAAAACAAAACATTGTAAATAATTTATTTAACTCAGAATGTAGGAACATTTTCTCAACCCATAAGTAAACACTTCATCTTTGGAAAAACATTGTTTTCACTGGACAGGAAGACTATGAAAAATTGTAATCTCAAAAGTAACTAAAGCTGCCAGACAACTGTACTATGGTAAAAGTACAAGTACAAGAAAGCTAAGACCTTAGAGATTACTACAGGACTATCAGAATTAAGACCATGTGTTACTGTCTTAGAGTAAATTCATCAGAAACACAGTAGAAAATGTAAAAAAAAAATTAAATCTCCACCTAGAAAAAAAACTCATTATATAGAGTAAAACCCACCTTTGAATCATGGGATAGTAGCCAAGTGAATCTACGAATTAGTAAAGTAACACCTAATTAGTAACTGTGCAAAAGTAGATGCTAAAAAAGTGAACCTTGGCAGTTTTACAGATGTTTTAACACAGATATGTCCAGGGGGAATTTGACCTTTTTCAGGTACCAGATTGGAAAACTAATTATATTACATTTCAGACCAACTAGCTAGCTAACTAGCAGTGTTTTTCGAGCTTGAATGTATTCTTTGTGTTTCGTTTGGGTGGCATTGCTTGGTACAGGTATTTAGCTGAGTTGCTCCCCGTCATTTTGGTATGCTAGGCTACATGTTATGACTGGTGAAGGGGGCTCGGCGCTGTCTATCACCTGCGGCTGTGCTCGCTGCGTTTCAGCCGCTAACAAGCAGAGCTAACTGCCAACAGCCACCGCTGCAACCAAAAACCTCCACAAATTAACTCACAAGCACAGCCACCCACACCCAGACACACACAGGTGTTTATTTACGGCCAACTTGCATCTTAAACCCCTCGCTAATGGCTAGCCCCGCACAGGTGTGTTCTATATGCTGCTGATAACGCGGCACCCGGCGCCGTCTACATCCCTGCTTACTTCAAATTACAGCCGCTTGCAAACATGAGCTTCACATTTGAACAACAGACTTTAGTGTTTAACCAACTACATCACTAACATTAACTTTATTCTTACCGTAAACGTCAGTCTCCAGTCTCACGTTCTGGAACTTCTCTGGAACTCTCCGCGGTCCTGAGACGTGGTTTGAACTACTTTGCTACCCAGAATGAACCACACGGGACGCAGTTGGAGGCTAGTAAACACAACGAGCAAATTGTTTGTTTTGTGGGTCTGCATAACAAGATCTGTTGAGCCACTTACATAAAGCTTGTTAAGAAAAAAAATCAAAATGACTTGTGTTTTGAACAAATTTAGACTAATTCACAACTTGATATATTCATGTTAAGAGACTAACTTTGTTTTTTTTGTTTTGTTAATATCACAGACTTAATTAATACTCCCAGATTTACTTTTTTCAGTGTACTTGGTGGGATTGGTCACATTTGAGCAGGAGCCGGGACCCGCCGGGGCCCGGCGCAGCGCTTTAATGAGTGAATGAGCTGCCAGAGGCTCAAACGTCACACTTTTCACGGCACAACCAGTCTCCAAAAATCATCTCCTCCATGCCAAATCCGGCCCTGTGCAGCTCTCTGCTCTACTTGGTGGGATTGGTCACATTTGAGCAGGAGCCGGGACCCGCCGGGGCCCGGCGCAGCGCTTTAATGAGTGAATGAGCTGCCAGAGGCTCAAACGTCACACTTTTCACGGCACAACCAGTCTCCAAAAATCATCTCCTCCATGCCAAACCCGGCCCTGTGCAGCTCTCTGCTCTACTTGGTGGGATTGGTCAGACTTGAGCAGGAGCGGGGGCCGTCGGGGCCCAGGGAGCGCATTTTGAGTGACTTAAGCCCGTTGTGAGCTGCCAGAGGCTCAAACGTCACACTTTTCAAAGCACAAATAGTTTCTAAAAATCATCTCCTCCATTGCAAAGCTGACCATATGCAGCTCTCTGCTTTACTTGGTGGGATTAGTCACATTTGAGCAGGAGCCTGGCCGTCGGAGCCCAGCGGAGCGCATTTTGAGTGAATTAAGCCCCTTCTGAGCTGCCTGAGGCTCAAACGTCACATTTGTCACAGCACAACTAGTCTTCAAAAATCATCTCCTCCACACCAAACCTGGCCCTCTGCAGCTCTCTGCTCTAATTGGTGGGATTGATCACATTTGAGCAGGACCGGGGGCCGTCGGGGCCCAGGGAGCAAATTTTGAGTGAATTAAGCCCCTTCTGACCTGCCAGAGGATCAAACGTCACACTTGTCACAGCACAAGTACTCTCCAACAATCATCTCCTCCATCCCAAACCTGGCCCTATGCAGCTCTCTGCTCTACTTGGTGTGACTGGTCACATTTGAGTAGGAGCGGGGCTATCGGGAACTAGCGGAGCGCATTTTGAGTCAATTAAGCCCGTTGTGAGCTGCCAGAGGCTCAAACGTCACACTTTTTACAGCACAAATAGTCTCCAAAAATCATCTGCTCCATGGCAAACCTGGCCCTATGCAGCTCTCTGCTCTACTTGGTGGGATTGGTCACATTTGAGCAGGAGCGGGGCCGTCGGGGCCCAGCGGAGCGCATTTTGAGTGAATTAAGTCCCTTGTGAGCTGCCAGAGGCTCAAACGTCACACTTTTTACAGCACAACTAGTCTCCAAAATCATCTCCTCCATGCCAAACCTGGCCCTATGCAGCTCTCTGCTCTGCTTGGTGGCATTGTTCACATTTGAGAAGGAGCGCGGAGCCGCCGTGGCCCGCGGCGCAGTGCTATTTGAGTGAAATAAGCCCCCTTTGGGCTGCCAGAGGCTCAAAAGTCACCCTTTTCACAGCATAACTAGTCTCCAAAAATCACCTCCTCCATGGTAAACCTGAAATTACATATTCTGCAATTCATTTTAAGTAACCTGGGGCACTTTTTTTGCAATTAAAAAAAATCGCAGTGCAGTTTTGGAACAACATTTTTATTTAACTTTTTGGGTGCTGCACTTTGTACATATATATGTGTATAATATTCAGTAGTTAACAAATTTCTGTAAAAAATATATGTTTATCTGATATATTTATACAACAGTCAAAGTTAGGGGATGTTTTCGTCCAATTCTTTGTTGGCTAACAATACTGTACTTTTTTTCAGGTGAACATCTGTTCCTGGATGGCTACACCACATGACCACATTTGGAAGCCAATCCATTATACCTCAGTGCAGGTACCATATGGAACGATGATTTTTCCACATTATTGTTTTTTATTTCTTTTTGAGTAATGGAGTGAGCTTATTGGACTCTACAGTTGACACTAGCTTGGACACTACAGTTGATGAGCCTTAGTAGCCATTGCTCTTCAAAGCTTACTTGTTTTATGGGATTGCCATGCATTACTTTTTGTTTTCACTTGCTGTCACTATGATGCTTCATTGTGGTATCTGTGAGTTCACAAGTGCCTCTGTGTCAGCCTACATAAAACATTGCAGGGCCCATAGAAACATTAGTCAAGCAGTTTTTCCTTGTGGCTTTACCTCTTACAATTCCTTTAATGTGCATTTGACCAGAAATCACCATGAGGGGAGGAAACAGGGTTTTAATCGTAACATATCTGTACAGTTGAAGTGTTCTTGGGAATTTTGTGGCAAAGAGTGTGGAAGCATAAAAGGTCTTGTTGCTCATCTTGAGTGTCATATGAAAGAGGTTCTTGAAGTGACATGTCCTCATAGTGGATGTGGAAAGACTTTCAAAATCGTATCTACTTTTACATCTCATTTGTCAAGATGTCACAAGCAGTGTGATGTTACACATATTTGTCAAGGTCATATCAGTGAGACAGAGTGTTTACATGCTGATTCTCATAATGGGCCAGGGTCACACATTGATGGTGAAATCCAGCAAAATGATGATGAGAGTACAGCAGGGCAGCAAGCTAGAGACACTGACCCAGGGTCAGCCAGGGATAGGTACACTGAAAACATGGCTCTTTTTTTTCTTGGCTTACAAGCCAAGTATCTTGTCCCGGCGTCTACAGTCTCAAAGATTGCAAGTGAAATGAGAGTGCTTCAGGACATCCAGCATGAGTTTACTATGGATTTGTTTTCAAGAGGTCTCCAAGAATATGGTGTACCTGATGAGGCTTTTTAAAATCTAGGACATGTATATGAACAAAGCCCAATGCAGAACACACTACATACAAATAATGGCAGCTTAACCACACACCACAGAAGACTTTAGTATTACAGGAAGGAGTTCAACTTAGTTGAACCTGTACAGATAAATCTAGGCCGTGATGACACAGGCAAGCAACAACATTTTCATTACGTGCCCATATTACGAAGCTTAAAAGCTCTCTTGTCAAATGAAGTCGTATGGCATCAAGTTCTACATCCCATACCTGCTAATAAGAACATGCTACATGATATTGGAGATGGGCATGTCATTAAATCAAACCCTTTGTTTTCATCTGATCCGCACGCTCTTCAGATCATGTTGTTTCAAGACGCTTTTGAAGTTGCTAACCCCTTGGGGTCTGCCAGGCAAAAACAAAGTTCTTGCAGTGTACTACAGTCTAGCTAATGTCTATGCCCATAACAGATCCACTTTTGATAATATCCAGCTTGTATTACTTTGTTTGGAGAAAAACTGTAAATGGTTTGGACTTGACAGTTTTTGACACTTTGATGTCAGACTTGGGTGACCTGGAGTCAACAGGCATTTGTGTTGAAGGGAGAACCTTCAGAGGCAGTATTGCCTGTGACATAGGAGACAATCTTGGATCCCACTATCTTGGAGGATTCACTGAAAACTTCAGCAGTGCAGAATATTTTTGTAGGAACTGTCATGTTAGAAAAGAGGACTTTCAAAGAAATCCTCTTTCTACAGCCACTAAGAGAACACCAGCTAGTTACAGTGAATCATTGCAGGAGTTGTAAAATAACCCAGATCTGCAAATGCATCAAGGTATCAACTCAAACAGTGTTCTTCACAAGCTCACACAGTTCCATGTTTGTGCACCAGGACTCCCACCCTGCCTGGCCCACAATTTATTTGAGGGCATAGTTGACTATGATTTGGCAATGTACTTGCAGTTCCTAGTAAAAACAAGGAAATGGTTCAGTTATGATGTACTTAACAGCAGGATTGTGACCTTCAAAGGAGAGAGTCAGAACAAGGCCAATGTTATGCCTACCAGTGGGACAAAACTTGGCGGGCATGCTGTCCAAAACTGGTGGCTGCTTAGACATTTACCAGTACTGTTACATGACAGAGTCAGAGACCCCAAGGATGAAGTCTGGCAACTCATACTGCTACTGAGACAGGTGGTTGAGCTCGTGTGTGCTCCCACACTGTCAGAGTCACAGGTTGCATACATGAAGGTGCTCATTGAGGAGTACCTGGAAACGAGACATAGGCTGTGTTCGAAACCACATACTTACCTACTGTCTACTGTATACCTATACTATCCCTACTCCATACTGCATACCCAATCGATCAGACAGTATGCAAAGCGTTTACACTACAGCGTCCTACCTGATAACCCACAATGCATTGCGCTCATACCCGAGCCGAAATCGACAGGCTGAAGCTGATTTCACTTTAGTTCTAAACTCTTTAAATATATTACTTTATCAAGATGTTTTTAAAGATTATGCGAGAAAGTGGCCGTTTAGATCACGAGTGTGTCGTTTATTTGTCCAAATAACAACCGTTTACAATTTCGTCCGAACGAAT
>JAJHUR010091224.1:0-40217 GCA_027495735.1 Lutjanus campechanus
ATTATTGCCCAGCTGTGGCTTGGACTGGTCACAATAAAAAGTCACTGTGAAACGTGCAGTTTTACCTTGAAAAAAGACATTTATTATGCACTGAAATAAGGCTATTTACATACAGACGAGGGGCTACAGATATCAAATTATATTCCCAGGAGGGCAAAATCATGACCTGCACATCTCTGTCCTTGATTGGTTAGTAATATGTTGTTAATCCTTGCTTTTATTGGTTGGGATGCTTAGGTTTAGGTAGGGCTGGTTACTGAACTTCAGTACTTTTTCGTGCACTGACTGAATTGCTTCAGAAAAATGCCTTGTCATTCAATACCAAATTTTGATACCTAAGGTGTAAATCTCATCAGCATCAGTGAGCCAATGAACATGTAACATGCTTTTAATGCTTTTGATTTGCCTCACGTTATACGTCATAGAGGCACTCAGGAAAAAACACGTCATGCCCAGAGACGGGGATCATTGTTTTGTTTTTTTTACAACCAGCGTAAGCCAATCAGAGGCGGAGTAGGGCAGGTCATGACTGTGCCCTCCTGTGGAAAAAAATGATCTTCACAAATTCATGCTTCAAATTTGAGAGAAATAAACTAAATAATTTTGTGTGCACAGAAAAAGTCTTAGATCTTTCACTTCAAGTCATGAAAAATCCGAGGAAAAATAAAAGTGTTGTATTCATCTTTGTTGTGTGTAGTTTGAGAGGAAAAACGGAGGTTTTCTCTGCAGTTTGTTTGATGCAACTGTGACGTGTTAAGCTAATGAAGCCCTATTGAAAGTGTGTTATCCTATGAAGTTAAATAAGCCTTAACAGCAGCCTAGTCTGCTGCTGAATCAATAATGACTTTCTCTCTCATTTTCTTAAGCCTTAGGATTGGCATAAAGTTCAGTATCATCACTGAGTGCCAATGCAGTTAAGAAAAGCCTGTGCTTGTCTTTGTTTTGGCAGACAACGCCTTTTACCTGCCAACAGCGTGCTGCTCGTGTTTGCACTTAAATGCTTTCTGTGTGTTCGTTTGGTATGCCTTTTATTCCCAGAGCTATCTCTGTTGCAACTCATAATATGGATGATTGGCATAGTTCCCATGGCGCTAAGTTTTAACTCGCTGAACTCCAGGACTTCTGCCAGTCTTGCACTTTACATGGCCCCATTTCTGCTCAATGACATGCCATTCAGGAAAGGCCAGTTTTATGGGGTAATCAAGAAGGTTTATCTGAGGTTATGGAACTGTAGATCTCAAGACCAGACTAATTGCTCTCTCCACTCCCTTGTCACAGTGGAAGGGCTATTTGCTCAGGCCACTTATCCACCTCAATCAGTTCAAGTCACTTTTGCTTCACAGAAAACTTCATGGGAAACTCGGTCTGATCAGGTGCCAAGAGAGGTTTAAACATCCCACCCCAAACATAGTGCAGCGTGTGTATGTGTGTGTGTGCCTGTATTTGTGTATCTATGAAAAAGTACGTGTTTTCTTGTCTTTCATGAGGGTAAGACGTGTGCCTGAAAATAATGGGGCTGCTCACAATTCAAAAAAATCTCCATTTGCAACAAACAAAACTGGGCTCATAGCTCACAGGAACCCTCTGGTCAATGACATGCAGACCTTTTAAATTCCTCCGAGTACAACTCCCTCAATAGTCTCACTGACGGAGCTGTCCTACGCAGATAATGCAGATTTTTCCCTCCTGCGGATGCATTGCACACATACAATGAATATCCTCTTGTATGAATTTCGTAAGAAGCAGAAAAAAAGAGTGTCTGTATATGAGAGAAACAGAAGTATAAATCGAAGGAAGAGTGAAAGATGTTTTGTTTCCTCGTTGTAGTACCTACTGGTGACCTTAAGATGGAACTGCTGCATTCATTTTAATGAAGCGGCGTTCACATGCCACAGTGAGTATACTGGGAGATACTGTTCAGCCAGGCAGCATGAGGATAAAATCCCCCATATGTTCATTACATGGCCTGATATGGCCCAGACGAATGAATGGGAAGACCCCAAGGCTTGCGAAATGTGATGTAGATGTGTAATATCTGAAACTTGTCATATTATGGTACTGTCTGATTTGAAGTAGACTAGTGCTATCAGCAATAACACAGTTCCACCATGACAGGCTCAGCGGCTACAGGGTAACACATGTAGAAAAGGCCCACAGTGAAAGTTTTAAAGAAGAAGGGACATGATGATGTGAATTATGGTGATACATTTATTTAACAGTTTTAGTTGCTATTATAAATCTTATAAAACACAATTTTTAAGACTAAAAAACAATAGCTGGTCTAGTTTGTCATGTCCCATATGTCTCCCATAAGTTGTTAATGAGAGTCTTCGTTCTTTTGAAATGTTCAAAATAACTGTTTGAAGCCCAGGGAGACAAATTATCTGTTTTACTGGAAATCAAATATCAGAAAAAAGTCCAAAATATTGTTAGAAATTTGTGTGTCAGACATTTGCTTTGTCTTCTTTTTGTCTCCCATTAATCATGACACAACCCCTCAAATTTATTTTGTGGCCCTTTAGAGGGACACAACTCATTGAGAACCACTGGACCTGACAAGCAAACATGACTGTATGAGGTAGTTAAAACTAGCTCCACTATTAACACATTGATTCATCGGTATTAAAGGACCAACCCAAAATCAAAGACACATATTTTTCCTCTCACCTGTAGTGCTGTTTATCCATCAAGATTTTTTTGGCGTGAGTTGCAGAGTTTGGGAGATATCGGCTGTAGAGATGTCTGCCTCCTCTGCATGGCATGTCTGCACCGCGGTCCTGATCTGTCCTCTGCGCGGCTACAAGCCCCACCAGCAGCGTTTCAGAAGCGTTCCAGCAGCGGAGCGTTTTGCCCACCTGATTATGTTTACTTGCTCAGATTTTGTTGATTTGGTCCTCTGTCCTTGCTCTTTTTGCTTCTACCATGGATAAGCGGGCTACGTGGTCAAACAGTTTCTTTCCTGTCTGTCTTTATGATCGTGAGTCTGCACGGGGTCTTTCCTTTTTTCTGCGTCTGACTTCCTGCTTGTTCGATTTGCTCTGTGCTAATTGACGTGGCACCCATCAAAAATAGAGTCTGCGTGTTTTTGGAGTGAGGTCGAGAGCCGCTTCTTGGACACACCAAGGTGCTCCTGGTGGAATCACAAGCATTGTGTAGAATGGCTGCGTTCAGCTCCAGCTGACATGATGCAGCCGTTACGCGACACAACCGAAACTGGTGGAATGTAGCCGTTAATGATGTCAGCAGGTTGTTTCCGCATAGAAACAAGACTTAAATTTAAAAGGAACTTAAATCTTTAAAACTTCAGTTCCATTATGGGAAATGTGGGACTAAAGGACTAAAAGACAGAATCATTTTTTAAAAATCTTATTTTATTTTTTAATCTGAAGACGAACTTGTGTGTGTTATGATAGTGTGATACCGGACTACCCCTTTATTGACACAAAGTAATTTGATAGTAAATTAAATATCTGTAGGGGACAGAGTTGAACATATTTTTGTTAAAGTCATGATACATTTGTGTTGTATTTAGTGTTTCAGACAGGTTACAATCAGTCTTATAACTGAAGTATGAGCCAGGATTGGTGCTGATGGACTGATTAATTGTATTTTCATCATCATTACTGTATAAACATGCAAGATAAACACATCCCAATAGACTGCCTACAACACAATGAATGAGAAAAATTGCTTTTCCTCACTCGCGCCACGCACTCACACATTCAGCAAAGGAGCTCTGGATACATGGGCCATGCATTCACATCATTTATCCAATCAGATGAGACCCCTGCTAGCCATCAGCTATCCTCGAATTAAATGGTGTCAGTTTGGTGGCCGCTGTGAGGTTAGCTCGCCCGATGGTTTCGGAAGGAGAGAAGAGCGAGGAACAAACACAGATACTGTGGGAAACATGTCAAAATGAAACAGTTGTAGCAGCTTCCAGAGGAAATATGCAAACTTCAATATTTGTTGATTTATTTCAAATCATATCTTCATCGCAGTGTTGAACAATGTTATTGTGGGCAGGCCAAGCCATGACTCGAGCATTAGTTTTAGACATAACAGCCAGCATTAATATCTGACTTGCATTGCTAAAAGGAATTTACATCATTAATGAAGTATGATTCATCATATTATCTCGTCAACTCAGGCCACCATTTCCCTCTATGTCTTTCCTGTTTCACAGAGGGGAGAAAAAAACGCTGTTAACCTAATGTGGTGATTGTCTCACTCCATTGAGACCAGTTATCTCCACACAGTGCAGCAGGTGAAAAGCACAAAGAATGAGCTCATAAACACAGGAGCTATTTAACTGTCCAAACATAATGATTTTCATTTAATATTTCATGATCGGCTGAAGCCAAGCACATTACACGGATTTTAAATTCCACCATATGGCACTTCAGCTCAACCACCTGTGCCTTTGGAGTCATATTTTTTGATTGCATTATTGCTGGTTGTGATTATAATAGCACAAAGGAAGACCATCCGACTTATATATTGAATACAATGCCCAGAATAGAGTGTTTACGTTTGGCATACGTATGCATAGAATTTTGCAACAAAAGCCAAGTTTGAGCAGTTGGGAGTTTTGAATGAGCAGACTGGCATAATGTGTTGTGAGACAGACAAGGGAATGGTAACACTATAGAATAACCATCATTAATAAATTGTAACATGAGAGTTAATTAAAATTTTACTTCATGCTTAAATGTTTCTTTATGCTTTATAAATCATTTCTTAAGCAACTGTAAAGTTTTATAAACCTCAGTCGCAACTTTACAGTAACATCCTAATACTGTTTATCAGTGGTTACAAATGTGTGCATAAGACTTACATTACACTGTAATAACCTGTGATGAACATGAAGGAGTCTTTATGAATCTTAATGAAAGTATTTTGTTATGACAGTGTCATTTGATCAATTATGTTGTTTTTTTTTAATGCAAAGTTGACATTGTTTTGTTTTTGACATAAACCAAGACAAGAATGTCTTTGTCATGACAGCCTGACATAATCAGACTTAAAGAAGCTGTTTAGCTTTATGTCCAAACTTCACATTATTCTGTCATATGTCAAGTAACGTGGTACAGTCTGGACTGGTCATAAAGATGTCACTAAGGTTTATAACACTGTCAAATAATTTTGTAACAGTGTCATGACTAATTTCACTGGACCTCAAGCAAAATGCCAACATTTAGAAGTGTCATAAAGAAAGACAAAGACATTGACAGGTTATAATGTCTTGGTTAATGTCATGTTGTCATGACAAAGACATTTTTGTCTTGGTTAATGTCAAGACATATCAATTTAGCATTGAAATGAAAAATTACACAACACTTAATGTCTACAGTCATAAACATTTGTAAAGACTCCATCCTGTTCATGACAGGTGTCATGACGTGGTTATAACAGTGTAATAACAGTCTTAAGCACACCCCTTCAAATAAAGTGTTACCAGAAAGTATTACAAATATCTGGTCCATCACTCTGTAATGCTTTTTTAAAGGTTAACAAATAATGTAGCATTAGTCATTAACAAATACTTAATATATTATGTAAAATGTTATAACTTGCAACAATAAACAGAATGTATGTTTGTCTCTTATCAGCTATGATACAATATATATTTTATCAATTTTATTTTTTGGTACACAAACTAATGAGAAATTGATTATAGCATTACAAATAATCACTCAACATAATAAATTATCATTATTATTAATTGTTTGTTACCAGTGAAATAACTACTAGTAAATGTTTATTAACTATCAATTTACCATTTACTAATGATGATTATTATAAAGTGTCAGTAGGTCTAGACAGGTTTTTGTTTTTGTGTAAGCTGATCTGTGATCATGGATTGATCAGATTCCAGCTCTCAGGGTCTTTATGAATATGCACCCTGGAGCTCTGGAGGTTCTCAGGGCCTGAGAAGTTTCTTTGAGGCCCACAGGTGTGCAGCCATCTGGCTTCTAACCGTTGAACCAGTCTCCAGTCTCTACCAGCAAAACCAAAAAGTCACTTTGATCCATTCGCGCCTTTACCTTCTCCACATCTTCACTATCCCGGGTCCCCTGTAGACAGCATTACAGCATTAATGTGTGTATGAGTGTCCCAACACTAAAGGTAAGTGAGGATGAGTCATGTCTAAGTGCACGTGTCTTTGCATGTGCCTATTGTATACGTGGTTTTATGTAAAACTTAATGTCCATGTTTACACATTTGTTTGTACATCCGTTGGTAGGCAGATGTGGAGAAATGTGCAGGTAGTTTCCCTCACTTAAACCACATATTTCACTAGAACACCACATGGTCAATCACTAACTTCATTTTGTGTATCATAGTACTTTTTTTTAGGTTACAGTGCTATTTGCAGTCTTACATTCAAACCACATTCGTGACAATTATCAACATAATTTATGTTGTCATTCATAGGGTGATGCGTTTCATGTTTTATCTTCAGTGCAATACTTGTGACGAAGTATGCATATATGTAGTACCTTGGTGTTATGCAGAATAATGTCATTTACTCATAAGTCTTGACCTCATTTTCGTCACAGTTCATGTAAGATGTAAAAGTTTGTGTGTAAGAGGCAACAAAGCAGCCGTTGTCAAGCTACCAAACAGCAGAATGGAAATGCAGTGACGCAGTGAAGACTGCATGTACGTCCTGTTCTTGGTATTCATTTTTTTCTAGGAATGTGAGGCAACTGGTGTTTTGGGTTGATTTTTTTTCTATTTCCTGTTTAGGATTTTTTTTTTTTGTATAGTTACACACAACTCATAACCATACACAAGTGCTGTTATTCTTGTTGTCATTGTTGTCACGTCAGTTTAGGTTAAGACAGGTGGAAGGTTGCTAGTTTAAATCCTAAGATCCAACCTTCACCTGGCACCTCAGGGAACAACAAAATGACTTTCTCGATATACATATCATACATTATAAAGTATTTGATTTTGTATGTTTAATATTTAAAAGTTAACAAACTTTCCTTTTGCAATTGTATATACAAAATTTTACAATACATTAAATCTGCTCAAAGCTAACTTAGAATTTCAAGTCTTTTTTAACAGTATAGCATCTGACATTTGCTTTGATCGAATGAAAATAGTTTTTTAGGGGTGAGGGTCGAGTACTGAGAACTGAGAATCTGTGATGAGAAGATCCTACAGTATGTGTTCTCATTTATTGTTAGTCCCCAAAGCACCAAAGCAAATTCCTGTATGTAAAAACTTACTTGGAAAGAAACCTGATTCTGATTCTTGCGTTTTGATAAATGTAAATCAACTGCCCACTGTGCCTTGATGGGAGAGAAACAGATGACCAAAACCAAATTCACAAATGTTCTCTAAGGTTTCACCAGACACCTGAAACCACAATAACCAGTCTGCAGCACGTCACCAGCTGGCTAATTTCACAATGAACAGAATCCCCCAAACATGACAAACATGGCAATGCTGGGAGGGTTACTTTTAAAACATATTCTTATATAGATTACTGAATACATGCCCTGAAATGCAGTCTCCTTCAAAAACAATCCAAAGCACACTGTAAGGTTTGTTCAAAACTAACTAACTAGCTAACTAACTATTTATTTTATTTATTTATTATGATGGACCTAATCTTTTCCTGATGTACACACTATAAATTCCTCATAATTACACATCAACCTGATCAACAGTTCCACATATTCCATACAGTAACATAAAAAAAATTACATAGTTCCTGAAGTAACTTTTCAATAAAACGGAGAAAAATCAATTTCATCATTGATTTGGTTGCTTTTAGTAAAATTTGTTAATACTTTGAATTAATTTTGGATCACTTCAAAAGTGTCTTTCTGAGCCCATTTGTCTGAATGTAGGTATCGCTTCATGGATCTCATCTTTACTGTTCTCATAGGAGCAGCTTGTGCATGCAACACATGTCCAGAAAATAAACGTGAGTCATGTGTTGAAAGAACAGATCGTTGTGGCTCATCAGCGATACATTTTGGCAGCTCGGCCAAGTTAATTTCCCAGCTAGTTAGCCAAACTAATGAGCAAGTCAAGTCAAACAGGTGCTTATATATAGCACAAAATCACAAGTCACTATTTGCCTCTGGGTGCTTTGCAGTCTGTACAGAGTATGACATCCTCTGTTCTTAAGTGTGTTTTGGTGCAGAAAGCAACAAGAGATTGCACCACACTGTAATGCCGCAACCTGCTTGACCTTGTATGTAGGTGAAATGTTCCTTATATGTCCATGACAAAAACGCACTCCTCTCCTCTCATCGTGTGTGGGCGGTGCACTGCTCGAGCATAGTTGCTGGACATTTTGAAAAATCTGTTGCGTTAAAAAAAAATGCGTTTTAGAGCAAATAAAACAAAAACAAAGTGATCCCTTCAAGTAATCTATTTTAGGTTTGAGGGTTGGGCACGATCGCGAGTAGTCAAGTGTGGCCACAGGAAATGGGTAAAGATACGAGTATTATCTGGTTGGCTCAGATCTACCATGTTTCACATTTTCACTGCTATTTTTGTTTGTTTCAAAGAGCTCGTATCAGTGTAGTCTGGTTCTGAACATGATGTATCAGACAAGCATGTTTACATCTAATGTGTCTTCTTTAATTTTTAACACTTTTCTGGTAAATTCCATCAAAATAAAATTACTCTATTTTTAAAGAATCTTAAAGAGACAGTTCACCACAAAATCAAAAGTACATAAAATACATACTTCCCCCCTGGCCTGTAGTACTCTTTATCCATGTTTTGTTGTGAGTTGCAGAGTTTGGGAGGTATCGGCCGTAGAGATGTCTGCCATCTCTCCAGTATAATGGGACGAATTGGCACTAGTCCTGTGGTGCTAAAAGCACAAAAAATACATTTGAACATTTCAAAACCAGAGTCTCTTTCCAAAAATCATGACCTGGTTACTCAAGACAATCCACAGACCTTGTCGTGAGCAGTTTCATGTCGGAACTACTTTCCGGTAAAGTCTAAAGTAGTTCCAGTAGATTCTACTGCAGAAAGAAAGTAATTCCTACATGAAACTGCTCACCACAAGATCTGTGGATTATGTTGGAGAGAAAGCAGGCATGTCTACAGCTGATAACTCTTCAAAACTCTGCAACTCACACCAAAACAGTATAGATGGATAAATAGCACTACAGTCCAGAGGAAAAAATGTGTATTTTTTGATTTTGGGGTGAACTGTCCCTTTAAGTTGGTAAATACATTCGGAAGGGATCTAATTTAGGTCACAGATGTGTGTATCAGGCAAGGTGGATTTCAGGAGTCATATTTCAGACTGTTTGTATTGAGTCCTGGCATTCACCACAACAGCTCAATACCAACTGAGTGAGGGGGCTTTGGACTAATCAATGAGTCAGTTGTCTGCATGTGAAACTTGTATTGGTGATGACATCCAAATGCATTCAGTCTTAGCCGTTAGAGTCAGTGCCAGGAAGGCCATCAGTGAGATTATTTCATAAGAGACAGTTTCATTAGATATGTTGCTACATATCAAAAAACACACAACAAGCTGAACAGAGGAAATGATTTGGCAACAGCACGTTCAAGTTTGGTATTGGACACAAAATGCAGGATCTCTTCGTCGACAAGCCTGTCTTGTGGTCACTTCACTGATGTTGGGAAAGTCTTTAGAGTAGCTATTGTTGCTGACTAAACAAGAAGAGAATCTAAAAATATTAGACTTACAGGAGATGTGCAAAGCAAGCGTATGGTGCCTGGAATGCTTACGTATCTGTCAGCAATAATGTCTGTTTATTGGTGGCCCCCCGCGTCTCCTCGCATCCACCAATCGACCTCGACAGAGACCACCTATTGTCTGCTCATTTCCACATGATTTGATTTCAGGATAGCATTCATCCAAGAATGTGAGTCAGAAATAAGACACCTTGACGAGCCATTGTGCGTGGTGTAATGGTAGTGAGCAGGCCTCAGGTTGAGCTGGTGACTCAATGTTTGAAGTGTGGAGACAGTAGACCTGGTGGGATAAGCCAGGGATTAGAGTGGAGGAAAGGGGGTTTTCTTCCTTTGACAGCATTATTGCTGTATTTATAAAGGTGGACTATGTAGTTTTAATAGAAATGTTGCAAAACTCAGCGTCTTTCATTATGGTGAATGTTACCAGCATTAGACCTGAGGAAATATTGTTGTCATGAGTAATGCGACCAAGGCAGGAAACTTTGTACTAAATGTGACTACATGGACGTGCATAATATATTCCAGTTTTTGCCCTTATTCTAAAAAAACAAAACAAAACTATTCATACTAACCCATATACATCACTAAAGAAAATTAAAATTCCACTAATACTCCCATTTATATGCAGCCTTGCGTACTCCAATCAGTAAACACAGCCTGCCTCTTTCATTTGCTCAGCCACCCTCTTTACAGGTCCCCCAGCAACGTTGTTTCACCATCTTTAAATTTTGTTTTTCTTCTCAACATAGACGAGCCTAGCACATAGCATATCTGAGTAGAGGAAACAGAAAAGGAAAAAGTTGACCAGGGCCATGTTCAGTCTGAAAACGGTGTGCAATGTTTTGTCTGGAATGAGTGGCATGTTTCCTCAAAACAGTGTGCAACAGGCTTTCAGGTATGTTTTCTCTTATTTGGTGGGTGCGTCAGAGGTGTTATCCAGGTGCATTTTTGCTGCATCCTGGGCTTAGTGCCGTCTAAGATGATTATGACTGGTTTAAAGATGCAAACAAGCCCCCCCCCCATAGCATAATGTGTATGTGTGAAGCCAGACCTTTCTCCCGCGCCGAGCACTGTGGAGAGGTCTGGCTAAGTGAGACTATCCGATAAGCAGTGACACATACTGTATATGAACGCCATCATATTTAAAAGGTGTTGCAGTGCAGCGTGCTTGTGTGCAGGGTGTTCAACGCACCACCATTTCTGTTTAAATAAATGTTTCGCTACATTTTGTCGGGGCTGAACGTAGCAAGCTACCAAACTTGCTCAATTGTCATTTGAGCGCATAGTTAAAAAGGGGCGGGGCTTAGGTCAGGTGAGAAGCATAATCTTGTGTCCAAAGAATGCTCCTGTATGATACTGGCACATCCCACAAGTCTTAATCATACAATGTCTCAGTCTGAATATAACCTAGTTTGAAGTATCCAGCTGGAACATGCTTTTTACATGACCTGTATCAAATTTGGAATAATAGTGGGAAAATTAGTGTGCATGCAAATGTAGTAATTGACTTGGAGCGAAGTTAGTCTGCTGTGCAAAAATTCCCGACTGAGCGTTTAACCAGTTGGCTGTGCAGTGGAATGAGAGCAGACACTGTGAGACTCCTTAATCCTACCTTGTCAGTCAAGTGTCGTGACCAAAAACAGTCATTAGCAGTATTTCACTCTCCACTGTGAAACGGGGCTCGGGGGAAGTTGAAAAGACGAACGCTGGCTGCCTCTAAAAGTCAAGAAATTATCTTGTCATTCACAATAAAGCCAGTTTAGTTCTTTTAGTGACCAACATGGCAGACATAGCACATCCGTCACACTTAGTCGCTTCTGACAGTTACATGGTTGCAGATCAGGCGAGGCTGTGGTGAAGATTATTGGAAGTGAGCGCTGTTTAATATGAAATGATTATCTGATGCATAAGCAGAGAGAGAGAGAGAGAGTGTGAAAGAGAGATGTGCTGCATCAATTATTTGTTACTCTTGTTACCATGGTGACACTGGAGCATGATGCATCGTTATAACCTACTTGTATTTCAGACAGTGTGGTTAATGACGTAACAGTGTTCGCACTAGGTTGTAGACTGTAAAAATGAAAAAGTTGAGAGGACTCATAATGAGTTTTAGAAACACAAAAATTTGTATTTCAAAAACTTTTGAGTAAACTAATTGAAGTGAAAGTGAATAATAGTTTATCATTTGATATTCCCAATTGCAACCATTTAATTTTCAAGCACCCAAATAATGACAAATTAGGCTAATTTTTTTGGATTTCTAAAACTCAAAGATTCAAGTTTATCTGAAGAGAAAAAGTAAACTATCTCAACAAAAGATTAAAAATCAACAAAACTTTGGTTAGTTTATTTCAAAACTAAAACATTTACTGAAGGAAGTTTCCTTGAAATTTTTTCTCAACATTTTTTTTTGTTTTGTTTTTCACAGTGTACTTAGCTAGCTGGGAGTGGGGGAAAAAACCTGAAACATTTGCAAAAGTTACGGCTATTCAAGTTTTTAAAAACATGAAATTGGATGTCCCCAAGTGAGATTATCAAACCCTACCAATAACATGCTGCTCAACAAATTAAACATAATGTTTCACATCTTGTTTCACATCTTTGTTATGAAAAGTTATAACAGTTATATTATATAACTGTTATGCATTAAAGTGGCTGAAAATGCAGGACATGTGTTGTATATTTTGTTGAGGTTGTGTACTTCATCTGTACACAAATCATCATCATTATTCATTATTATCCCAAATGTTTCCAACTGTGGTCAAACCCAACAAATTCAAATATATTTTAGGTAACGGTGCATTTTCCTTCTAGCCGCTAGTTGCTAAAACTTCTGTGACAACACGGGATACATCAGGTACATCAGAGAGTGAGGACGGAAGTCACAAACGTGATGGAACAGACATGAATAAAATTTAAAATATTACCTCATCCATGAACATGATTTCTGCCTGATTCATGTCAGGTTTTCACAAGCGATGGTGGTTGTGGAGAAACAGTGATCCCACACTACTTCACAATGTCAACAAACTATGTCTTTTGTTATTCTTTTTTTGTGAAGGAGCCCCCTAGTGGTAGAAATTACATACTGTATGTTTGATTTGTCGCCTTCTAAAGATAAATGGAAGAAAATTGGTCCAAAGTGGTGTGTGGTCGTCATGTGACAGTTGCCCTGATACTTATGTATCAGCCTGCTGCTTGTCGAGGGGGCTGAGACAGGACATGGGTCTTCAGAGATTTCCATCAGCCGTCGACTCAGATTTTAGAGCCATCTGGCATGCCGAGGCTGTGGCTGTGCAGCTTACCTTGTGACTCTCTGTGCGCCATGGCCGGCGACGTTTGACTTGTGCTTTCAAGGTCACGACCCTCAACTCATTTCCTTCCAGGCAGCCATTCTGACAGCAGGGTTAAGTTTATATGATACCCCTGGATAAGTGCTACTTGAAAGTGCCAAGTTTCTGAAATCAGCCCTCTCAGCTTTGATACTCTGGTTTCTGTTATGACCCCAGTCCGTCCATATTGGCCCTCTGTCCATCTGGACAGGCCCCCCTAACACACACACACACACATACACACACTGTCATTTATTAGTACCCAGCTTCCCACCCCAATAGGAAGTTTTTTAGAGTCCCAGATTGCATATTGTTTTTTCCTCATCATCTAATTCTGCATATGGCCATAAGTGATCACTTTATAGACGATTGCAAGACCACACAGCTGTCGCTATAAAATAACTATTAAATTACATTTTGACATTTATTACTCTTCTAAAATTGTTGCAGTGATAAGCCAAGATTTTAGTTCACCTTTCTTATTTAAATAATATTGTAAAATATAATATATAACTATAAATAACTATATTCATACAGCACAGCTATTCATCAAAGGAGCATGTATGGTTCCCTATAAGTTTAGCGAGTCTATTATTACCATTCTCAAATATTTGGAGGGTTTTTGGTTCTGTGTGGCCGCTCACAAAGTAACTGTCCCCTGAGAGCTGCCCTGGAATTTGTTGAATCTTTGAACCCTGTGCACAGCCGGCTGGTTTCACAGGCCTGAGGAATCTTTCAGTGGCCCTTGGTGCCAGGAGGAGGGCATCAGGTGTCGGGCCAGAGCCTCAGTGCTCCCTACTCTGGCTGCCCCGGGGTTTTCGAGGAATGAAAAAGCCGGTGAGATTTCCCAATCTAAGGCTAACTAAGTGAGAGGAGAAACTACAGAGGATGGGACAGAATGGATAAAATGGACGGATGCAGATGTTGTATATGAGCATATTTCCGTGTAGATTTACGTGCTTGAAAGATTTGTGTTAATTCCTGCCTCTGCCTGCTGTGGTAGGTTGGTGGAGGAGGTTCGTTCCCTTCTCTCAGTGGTATGTCTGAGTGTTGCTGTCCTTGATGGACTTCACCCTCTGATAGAAGTCAGCTGGTCTCCAAAACTGAGAGGAGGGCAAGGCCGACTGCAGCATCCCCCTCACAGGTGCCTCTTATCCCCCATGAAGGACAGCAGCACTTGTATGGAAGTATATTGATGACAAAAAAATTAAAGGGAAAAAATGACAAATTTGAGTGCTACAAGTCAACATTTGAGAGAGCACAGGCACAGGTCTGCAAGTGTAGCTTGGACAGCTGCATTTTTAACCACCATTGGAGACAGTATCATTGTATATTGTTAGAAAATTATTTTGGTTTTCAGGAGTTATGGCAAAGTTTTTTGTGAGTCTAATTAATGTTAAAGCAGCTACATGTCACGGTGGTCATGTAAGCATCGTGTTCACTTCTAGTATGATTTTCTGAAGCACATGTAGACTTTTCTTACCTCATCTTTTTCTGATAATAGTGAAGAGTAAATTATCAGAACCGTAATAAGAAAACATTTATAAATGAGGCTCATTGTCATTTTGAGTTGAACATTGCTGTCCTACTTCTTTAAAAAAAAAAAAGAAAGAAAGAAAAGCTGACCTGCTGGAGATAGAAGTTGTTTTTACATGGCGTCAAACATCTGTCTGTTTGACATCAGTGAAAATCGTACCTTTAGGATTTCATTATTCATTATTATCCCAAATGTTTCCACCTGTGGTCAAACCCAACAAATTCTAATTTATTTTAGGTAACGGTGCATTTTCCTTCTAGCCGCTAGTTGCTAAAACTTCTGTGACAACACGGGATACGTCAGGTACATCAGAGAGTGAGGGCAGAAGTCACAAACATGATGGAACAGACATGAATAAAATTTAAAATATTACCTCATCCATGAACATGATTTCTGCCTGATTCATGTCAGGTTTTCACAAGCGATGGTGGTTGTGGAGAAACAGTGATCCCACGCTACTTCACAATGTCAACAAACTATGTCTTTTGTTATTCTTTTATTGTGAAAGAGCCCCCTAGTGGTAGAAATGACATACTGTATGTTTGATTTGTCATTTTCTGAAGCACATGTAGGGTTTTCTTACCTCATCTTTTTCTGTTTTTAGAGATAATAATAAGGAGTAAATTATCAGAACCGTAATAGGAAAACATTTATAAATTAGGCTCATTGTCATTTTGAGTTGAACATTGCTGTCCTACTTCTTTTAAAAAAAAAAGAAAAAAAAAAAAGAAAGAAAAGCAAGCAAACATGCAAATAACTTTTTCCCCCCAAATGTATGGTGGCTAATTGTTCCTTGTAGAGTAGCATTATATTCAGAAGCTTTTTCACTTTGTGGAGACTTTAAAGTTGTACTCAGATGCTGCAAAAACAGCTTGAGAAAGTAGTAGAGTAAGCAGACCCACAAATTCTGAATCAAATCTGAATTTGCTCTTGTAATTTGCTGCCTGTTTACTCTCAAATGTTGACTTGCAGATTGAATAGCATTCAGTTTGTTTTGTGCAGTCTCGAATATTTTGTCAACATTGTACTTCCATACACTGAGACCGACTGAATAGTAGAAGCATCTCATCCAGCAGCAGAAGCAGCAGGACAGGTCTTTCTAACTGACAGTCCTGTAGCTGCAAACCTGTCAGGGCTCTGTCTCATCTTTTATCTTTAAAACAAACATATTTACAGGAGAAGTTCCTGTTTATTCTTCTTCTACTCTAGAGGAAGACACATTTACCTTGCCAAAAGCGAGACACACCTTGTTTTGTAAAATTCTTCTCTCTTTTTTATGCTGTTCACTTGTCTTATGTGGTATCACTTGGGTAGGCAGCGACTAAAAATGGAAAAGCCCCGTTTGGTTTTGATATGAGATAAATACAAGATTCGGTTTTTGTGTTTGATCATAGTTTGGGCTGTGGCCTAGCGACCGTTTCTTAGAATTTTTAGAGGTTTACGCTTTAAACACAAGCTAAACCTCTCTTACCTCACATCTGAGTTTTGTTTTCAATACATCTGTACAACGTGTGGGAATGAGGTGCTTATCTAATTAATTTACAAAATAAAAGCCTAAAAAGTCGTGTCATTTGTTATATAACCATGTTCAACAGGTGACAAGCTGCAAAGCTGTTTGTTGTTACAACAATAATCATAACTTATTTATAGATGGGGGTCTGAATACATATGTACAGAACATGTAAAAAGAGATAAAGTCTGTACCCATTCAAGTATAGATAATGAATAGAGGACAATATTACTTACAAATTCAGTGAACAGTGCACCATCACTTGTGTACAGTGAATAGGAGGCATTGTACAGTCAGACCAGATCTTAAAGAACTAAATAAATGCTCTATGATGTACCTTCAGATGATGAGCCCCTGGCTAAAGACAGCATGCAGCTGTCTTGGCTCCTCTCATAAGTCTTTTTTGTGACCAGTTTTTCATTTGTTATCTCAGCCAGGTTAGAGATCATGCGATCACTTGTGTGTGTGGTTGTGTGTGTGCGTGCGTGAGCAACAGACGTGGCGCTTGTCCACAACTAATCTCTCATACTGGACCCATGAGCCTAATTTTTTCCCCCTGCACATTCATGACTGTATGCTGAAGAACCTCTGAGCTTTACAATTGAAAAAAAAAATTTTTTTTTTATGGCTCCACACCAGTGACAGCAGTGGCCACAGGCATCATGTTTTGGGGTCATTCCATTCTTGAAAACGCAATATGTCAAGAACGCCCTGAGAAAATTTCATCAGATTTGACACAAATCATCATCTGGACTAAAGGATGAACTGATATGATTGTGGTGGTCAAAGGTCACTATGACAAAAATTTCACAATAGGCTACTAGCAGTGCTGGAGAGTAACTACTTACATCTATAACTAGTTACATGTAATAAAATTAGAAAGTAAATGTAATTGTAATTCATTACAGTTCCTGAGAAAAACATGTAATTATAAAAAAGTTGATGATTACAAAAGGTTTATATCCAAAGATTATTTTTCAGGTAGCCTGGAAGAGATGTGCTCACTGAGTGACTTCTTCTACTTGTATTTGTACTGGTAAAGTTGGGTTCCTCTCGGCTAAAAGTATATCAAGCAATGTACTATAAACCATGATGAAATATTTTCCTGGCTATCAGCACATCATAGTGATTTTGTAGTGAGTTTGCAGGTTTATATCAATAAGTAACCTCTGTCAATAACATAACTTATGGGTGTATCAGGGTACTTATAAAACTCCTCCGTGTGTCTGGTTTTGTTTCCACTTTGGTGCTGTTTCATTCCATATTTCCTGTATTGAAAGTGTGTCTGGTTGTGCTTAATAAAGTTGTGAATGAAGATCAAACAGCTGTAACAAGTTGTTTTCTGCTAAGGATGATAACAATAAATCAATTAATCGGTCGTTAAGAATTTGATAGATCAAGTAAATCATCCTACTAAAGATCTAAAATATAACAAATTATTTTTATGAGCACGCTATGCATGTTATCTGATATTCAGGCGTAGGTGTTTAATGTGTAGGCCTTTACATCTTTATGTGTTTCGTAGGCTGTGTGATGCTGTCAGAGAATATGCAACATGATTTAGCAGGAAAAAATGCCATTGGTATTGTTCAGTATAAGCAAAATGTTTTTTTTTTAAATAACAATCAATTGATTTATTGATCATTAATGTTACCAATGATTAAATTAAGTCAAGTGTTTACAATTTGCAACCCTACTTTCTTCAGTGAGTTGCAGTGAAACTATCCTGAAGGGAGGGGAATGCATTATCTTGCCTTAATACACGCTGTAGCAAAGTCCTGCCCTGGCATGTACCTCAGACCTTTGCCAGTTTGTAAGGCTTATGCTGCCACTTTTGAGAATCTAAAAAATGCATACATTTTTCACCAAGGTTGTATTCTTTTCTTCTTTTTTTTTAAACCCCTGGAAGTCGCTGTTGTATCTGTGTTCTTGGAATATGCAGCATCTCTGACAGCTGATCTGTGTTTGATATGTTAAGGATGTGTTGGAGCTGCTGACCTGCCAACAGTCTCTCTTCTTGTTTTGATGGGGCCATGTTCAACCTCACAGCTATTTTCTGATGGCAAGGCTTGCATAGGGATGCTGTTCATGAATGGGCTTGAGTGTGAGAGACTTGCTGCCGGGTTACTGGGAGTGGTAGTCACCTTGAGCGCAGTGTCATGACTCAGGAATGCTATCGATGATAGCTATTTTTACATGATAGCCTGGAGGCCGAGGAGGAGGAGTGGGACAAATGGGTGGGCACATGGTTTTACCTGTTCTAACTCAACGTCTTTGATGGGGATGGATGGTGTTCAAACATGAATGTTAGGATCATAATTATATTAGGGATATGGCTGTCGGCCAAGCATTTGCGAGGGTGTTAACCTATTTCTTTAGCGTTTGATCTTCAAGTTCCATGGAAGCTTACGTGTCAGCATCACAACATATTTGGACTTTATCCATGATTCATTAGATACAGCAGGTTATGCTTTGAATAGTTTATTAAGAGCCATTGGTATCAAATTGTCCTGATGGGATTTTAAGTTGAGGGAAGGACAACAGAGGTTGGAGGCATCACCCTGGAACACAGGCTGTGAATGTCAAGCCTGTCTGACTTGGTCAGAAGTTCAGCCATTCCGCATTCTTGACTAAAGGATAAAGCAGCCCTAATCCCCTTTACCAGGTAGCTAGAGTTGGCAGTGGAGCCAGGAATTCCTGCAGCATACCGATTTGGGGAAGTTGCTAGGGTTTGGATGGACAATTTGAACAACAATAGAGTACTCTCATTCAAAGAAAAATAGGGTTTAAGATCTGTGAGAAAGTCCTGCCACCACAGAGATAGGTACCATGTGGAATGTGACATATTTAGAGTGCTTTTGATTCAGAGGCATTGGCCACTATTAAAAAAAAGTGGGCTGGGTGATTTAGGGCATCCAGAAGTATGGTGGAGAGCTGGGAAATGGAGCCACGGAGGGAGAAAGACAGAATCAAGCAGGGAGGGGAAGTGGTTATGGAAGGTAGGGATGTCTGTTGTTGATCTCATGACAGCCAGGCCATAGTGCGAGGCGAGCGTCCAGCCAGGACAGACTATAGTAACAGCAGGCTCTACAGCAGCTTACCTGGCCATCAAACTGAGCCAATGACCTGCCAGCCCTCCTTCCAATAGTCCGGTGTCAGGGATCAGGATCAGCCCGACAAGAGTGACTTCAGAGACACAGAAGGCAGCGTCTAGCTCCTTTATCTGCCTCCATAATGCTGCCAAAGACTCAGGCCTCCGCAGAGGTGGAGCAGCATTACTGACCTGTCCTGCTGCTCCTCTCAGGCCTAGTGGATTAGCTGTGAAAAGGCCCCTAGAGAAAAACTGTGGGTGAAATACACTGGCCCGTCTTTGTCCCGTCTGTCTGCTGGGCTGGGGAGCACTGACTTTAGCCCTCTGTCAACTAGGCCCGGTGAAACCCTTCAACAAAAGCCATTCATCTGTTGTACTGTACATGCCAAATGGCTGGCATTCCTCTTCACGAGTTGTTTTGTAAGCCGCATCTGTCTGTCTGTCTCTGCAATTACAAGTCTGTTAAGAGAAGAATGGTTTCTGTGCAGCTGGGGTTTTCTGCGTTTGCCGAGTAGATCTGATTAACCTTCTGTCTGCTCATTACTGACCATTGGCCAGACATGTTTTTTAGCGATTCAGTCATTGAGACACAAGATTAGGTTTTTGCTTGTACAAGAGCTGCACTATGTAAGGTCACAGACTGTGTATAAGGTTCTTTGTCAGAGCACTCTAATTGTAATTACATGTTTCCCATTTATCAACTATTGCATTAGACTTCTCACATTTTACTTGAATGGCTGTATTACACTGTTATAATGTGTTTATGCATGATTATATGATAATTTGTCATTGGTGGATAGGATTTCCTTAATTTTATCTTAAGAATGGATTTTCCAGCTTTTTGAATCTATTAAAATGTCTCCTTTTTTTCCAATGATAAATTCCATCTCTGCATGCCTAATGAACACACCATGTTCTACTGCATCGGCTTCAAATGCATCTTTGAGTGATTCTTGATTAGTTATAATTCCCTTGATCAGAAAGAATGTAAAGAATTTGTCACACTACAGAGCAGTCACATGTGCCTTTCAGGCTTTAAAAATGTGCACCAGTCTGAGCAGCAATCTTTTTCAACTAGTAAATCCATACGACAGGAGGGGTTTGCTGAGACTGTTTAATTGGTTTGCTGCATTTTCTCTAGATGAGTGGTGGACTCACCGTCGGCAACCAGTCCTGTATACTTGATGCTGATACCTGTTTACTGTTCCCGCTGTAGTTGCAGTTTCTACATGTAAAAAGAGTCCTTTGAGATAGTTTGAGTTTGAGATAATAAATATACATTGAAGAATTTGGTAAGAATTTGGCCTGTGACACATTTGGCACTATCTTACACCTGGCGTAAAACGGTACACAGAGCAACACGAGACTCATTGCTAGTTTCTGACCAACACCCAGCACCCACATTGTGTAAGTAGCAGCTGTACTTGCATTCATTTGTGCACCCACAGGCATGTTGGTCTTAATATGAGGTGTAGTTAGGCGCATTGTTGCCACATTGCTATCTTTAAGCAGCAGAAAGCGTTTGTGCCATTGACCAACAAAAGCCTGGTCGAAAGTCAGTGGCACAGTACTTTCCTACTATTAAACGACACATTATTCAAATAGTAAGATGAGCCTACATAGGTGGGTTCACTCTGCTTGTTGCGCACACAGGAGCGTGCAGCAGCGCTCCTTCTTCTCAGGTAAATGCAGCTGCATTTGCTGATGTGCAGTCAAACAGAGTTCATGGGACAGAAGATTGGACTCAAACATCCTTAAATCTAACGTCAGCAATTTTCAGTTTGGAAAAATGTCTGCATCAAAATTGCTCCTGACTGCGCTGTCACAATAAATTATTGTTACTTTGAAATATCTAATATCATGGAAACGTTAGCCAGTTAGCTTGGGTTTATCAAGAAAAATGTTTTTTTTTTTTGCTAAAGGTACTGTTATCAATTCCTGAAAGCCAAGTTTGGACATACGGCATCTATGTCTACATCCTCATTTACATTTATGCGAACGTTTACGTAGCATTTACAAAATTTAAAAAAGAAGTATTTTTGCACCACCATTTGCACGTCAGCTGAAGAAGAAGTTTAATCAGATGATTCTGCACTGTGTCCTTAATGTCGTGAGGTGAAAAGTATGTGAATGTTGAGATGATGTTAAGCAAGTTGCAAGTTTAGGGCTCTGACACCAAAGAGTGAAGTGTGAGACCCGTCTCACACGAGGTTTTTCTTTCTGAGGTTCGACCTCAACCATACCTTATTTGTAGATTTTTACCCCAGCCATAAGCATGTTTATTTATAGTCGCCTAACCTAAAGAAACCGGAGACGTCATGCAGAGATTCAAATTCTTTGTGCCAGGTGACAGCTATCACTGAACTTCTGTGCTGCCCGTGATATATCATGGTTAACTAAATTTTTACACTCTAAACCACTGTGTAAATGAGATAATCTCAATCCCTCTTTAACTTAAGCAACCAGGCAGGTTTGCACACACCTTTATGTCATCACCAAACACAATTATGTGAGTATATCTTTGTGGGTGCAGGATCACAGTTACATGCATTTGCAAGCACTGTAGCACCCGCTAACCCCAGACCTGTCAATTCCACAGAAGAAGACCTGCCTCTGTGTCAAGGCCTGGCACCTTAAGAGCCCACAATTTGGCCTGATGACATTTCATATCCGACCTGTTGCTTTGACACAGTCACCCCAGCTACATGACCGTGTCACCGTGTGTACGTTCCCAAAAAAAAAAAAAAAAAAGTATGTGCGTAGTCCCACACGGAGCGCTCCGTTCCCACACAGTTAAAGAAACGCTGCCCAGAGGTCGGATGCCCATTCCCAACCGGCTCACCGTTTCAGCGGCTGGAAATCCCCCTGTGCACAAAGAGGCCAGATATGATACCACAGCACTGCAGGCGAGGGAGGGAGCTGGGGACAGTATTGATACGGCGAGCACTTTTGTCTGGGAAAATCCTTAAGGGAATGCAACCAATTGTTGTTAATTGTATGAGGCCGCATTCGAGCCCAAGTGCTGCTGGTATGTGTTACTTGTCTTGAATTGGAGACAAGTATTCTTACTGCTGATCAGTGCTTGTGTTTTGTTCTCGTGAGTCATTTTGGTTTTGTGGATTGCGCAACAACATCCCATGTGCATGTGCGTTTTATTGTGCACATTCACACACAGCTCATTTTAATTTCACCTGCAGGCTTTTATGCATTCACACACCTAAATGTCCTTTTGAAGGACATATTGGATATATTGATACCTTTCAACAGTCACTTAGAAAATTCCCCTTGGTATTGTTGTCCCTCACAGTAGCTGTCATGAAAGTATACAGTGTCCTTTAAGATTAAGTTCATTGGCTTTTCCACATAATGATAATATATGAGAAATCTGTGTATTGATAGCTGTGAGATATATAGAAGAGAGATGCATCTTTTTAAAGGTATAGTTCAGGTTTTTTTATGTAGAGCTGTATGAGATACTTATTGATAGTCAGTGTAATATTTACAGTAGATGACGGTCAGCACACCCCCACTTAGGAGAAGCAGATAGGAGTTCCAACATGGAAGATAAGCAATGGGCTGCTGTGAACAGACCAGCAACAAGGGTACGCTACATTTGGAGTGTTTTCACTGCTTTTCTTTGCCGTTTGACATCCTTTCTGATGGGAAACCACTGTTTTATAAGCCAAATATCGCTCTCTCCAAACCAACCAAACTCCTTAGACGAAATCAGTAATTTTACCTCACAAAACACGGGAGTTCCTGGTTTACTGCTGTGTCGCTCGGTTAGTTTGTTTGTGCTATTTTGTGACTTTGGCGAATCCGAACTATCTTTTTAAAACGCGGAAGGCACACAATAACACTAACAAACTAACACATCAAAGCAGCAGTAGACCAGCATCTCCCGTGTTCTGCAAGGTGAAATGACTTGATTTCGCCTATGGAGTGTAGTTGGTATGGAGAGAGCGACATTTGGCTTATATTTCCTGTCAGAAAAGGCTGTCTTACGGTAAGGTAAAACAGTTAAAATATTCCAAATATAGCATACGCTTAAACTGATAATTATTTATTTAGGTGGACCTTTATTTAAGTGGCTACAATACGTTTTGATGCTGACCTGGTCCACAGCAGTTCATTACTTGCAGTATCTTTAGTAGCTTCTCCAAACTCGGGGTGTGCCAAACACCTTCCGCTACAGCCAGCATACTAATTATCAATAAGTATCTCATACCAACCTACATCAAATAATCCAAGCTATCCCTTTAAAGTCACTACAGCCTGAGAGACATATATTATCCCAAGAGTTCCCACAGTAAACTGTAGGGATAGTGGCAGGATGAGTTGGGGATATTTGCTGATAAGAGGACGCGTGCTGTTCAGTCCTGGTGGTCCTCGGGATAGACAAGGTGCATTCCCAGTTAGTCACTGCACTGTGTAATAGAAAGAGAGGAAGAAACCAGAGAGGCAGAGTCCGCAGAGAGATCCACGATGCGGCTACAGAGACGATGTGTTCCCCTGGGCAGCATAATAAAGCTCTCAGTAGGACAACGTGGTTTGAATACACTTCAGACGGAAAGGGGGAGAGATGTACAGCCCCATATGCATCTACTCACCACATCATATTTCCACAGCCATGAATGAGGCCCTCACACAGACAGCCCCCACTGCTGTCAGACAGTCAGAGCCAAAACCTTTCACAACATGTCTTCTACACAATGCAGAGAAAAACTCTTTCTTGGGTTTGCACCGAGCAGAACCCTCAGGGAGGACAGGGTCTGTCTTCAGGCTGCAAGAGCACAGAGAGCTTCAGAGAGAGAGAAAGAGAGATGGGTTTGCTTTTCTCAGAAATCTGGAGAGCAGTGTCATATTACCCTCAGTCCTTCATGTGGTCTCAAGCTCTTTTTATACCATGTTTGCAAAATTGTCTACTGCAAACTGGTTTTACTTTTGTTTTTCCGACTGCTCCTTTGTTTTGATGAGCGTTCAAAAGTCGTTGTGGGCCTGATGGTGATGAGGATTGGAGCCCTCATCAGGTTTGGCCGTGTTTAACTAGAATGATCAGTACCAATAAGGCAGCATTATGTGAACATGACAGCTATCATACTGGCTTAACAAAATGAAATCGCAACAGAATGTAACGCTGTGAACAGGAGGCCAAAGAGGCCAGCTACCACATGAAATGTGCCCCATTTCTGTGATTGCAATTAAGTCAGTGGCTGAAAGCCAAAGTGAATGAGCACAAAACACTGTTTCTTCAGGCGATAACATGGCCAGACTTTGTAATTGTTGCAGCCCCGATCTACTGTGTTGTTTTGTTTTTATTGTGTGCTTTTTTTTTTTTTTATTACAAATGAAAAGAATGTCGAAGATTTCAGAAACTGATAAGAGACACAGTTTTCTTGCTCTAATCATCATATTTTCTTACCATTTAAACTGCTTTGAAATAAGTATTCTACCCTGAAAACACTTCTGATTGCTGGGTATATTTAGTTCTTGAATACACAACACCAATTATGTTTTGTTTCTAAATGTGTAAACAATGAAAATGAACCACCAATAGATCATGCTGATGAGATTATTTTGAGATTTCCCCATATTGCGCAGCAGTCCTTTTACGAGACATTGAGTAATAACACATAAGCCCAAAAATAGTCTGAGTTTTTTTATTTCACTCAGCGCTTAACAAATATTCAGAGGATAATGCAAATGTTTCTCAAGTCGTGTGTGT
This sequence comes from Lutjanus campechanus, assembly GCA_027495735.1. Taxonomy (NCBI): domain Eukaryota; kingdom Metazoa; phylum Chordata; class Actinopteri; order Lutjaniformes; family Lutjanidae; genus Lutjanus; species Lutjanus campechanus. The sequence goes on from JAJHUR010091224.1 coordinate 24,907, forward strand.
TGATGACTCTTACAGCACTTCCTTTTACTTTGTGTACCCTCCCCAGGCCAAGATTTTAGGGGAATTTCCTCTCACTAAGCCTATTTAAAGCTGTCATTTGTGTTTTCTGTGGGCAAGCACAGCCTGTTTTTGACAGCATGTGTGTCCATTGTTGTTCCTGCAACGTGAAGTACTGTTGTCTGTGGTCTAATTTGGTCAGAGTCGACTACTCTCAAAAGGGGTTATGTACCAGCTGCGAGGGTTAGTAGAAGTCCATCAGTCTGTGGATGTGTTGCATGTGCAGCTTAACCAACAATGAGCTACAGAAGAAGCTGGTGTTGGTGAAGAAGCTGTTCTGCTCCCGGGCAGACATGTGGGATAGCTTTGTTTAGTCCTCCCTCAGTCCTGAGCAAGTGTGAACCAACTGTGACGTCATCCATTGGTTTGTGGACTAACTCATTAAAGCCTTGAGTATGGCATTATTAGGGTTGGGTGCTGAGACCGGTTCCTATATAACCAGTGCTGCTGAACTGAGCCACAGTGAAGATTCCAGTGCCTCATTGGATGCCACATGCATTTAAACTGTTAATAGTTAATATATTGTTCAGTTTAAAGTTGAAGCTTGTCTTAGCAATGAAAAAAAGCTGTTCTTTCATGTCATCGACATCGACGTTTTGTGCTTCTTTTTTAAAAGAGTATCAGTTCAAGCATATCTTTTTAGCACTGGTACTGGAAAAAGCAAACGCTACCTAACCCTTTGCATTATGGGGGGCCACCATCTTGTTTTTTGCCACAAGAGCATGCATACTACCAGCTAAAGCTTGGAGCTGGTAGGTGATATACTGTGACTTGGGCAGTACCTAATTTTGGCCCAGTTTGACAGTTCTATCTGAGTTTCAGAAGGCTTCTTTGAAAACTGGACGCATAATTGCAGGTGCCTGGTAGGGTTGGGTGATGTCTACCAAATTGGATGATGATGATATCCACAGTGCAACATCGTGATGGACACTTGTTGCTGGGTTTAAGTGGGTCTTTGTTTCGGCATTACATTTCCGTAACTTAGTTGTGTTTAAAAAGAAAATAATAAACACACCATGAAATGCAGTACAATGAAGAGCAGCAACAGCTTTTTTTATTTTCTCTCCCGCATCTCAAAAATGGAACTTAGGGATAATTCTATGACGACTCTGAGGGGACACACTACGTCAAATACAGCAGACCTTTAAAGTGATATTCCACCATGCGAGAATAACCCACTCAGTAAGTACTCACCACTATGCCGATGTGATGATAAGTGAAGATCTTCAGTTCACCAAACAATCCTGGAGTTTTAGGAGAAGCAGGGTAGCAGCCTCATCCAGTACAATGGCAGTGAATTGTGACCACGGATAAAACGTTAAAAATAGCACACTAAACAAACACAAAATGTCTCCATCCTGCTTGTGTGGTGTAATCCAAGTGTCCAAAAGCCGCGACATTAAAAATTAACCGCAAAAGACGCCATTTACGCCATGTTTTTAGCAGAAATATCAGCTGTTGCACGTAGCCGGTAAGATGTAAACATGGCGTCAATCTCGCGAGACTTTGTATATATCCTAATGGCCGCATGTGCCGAAGTCTCGCGAGATCGATTTTGTGTGCTATTTTTAACGTTTTATCCGTGGCCACCATTCACTGCCATTGTACTGGATGAGGCTGCTACCCTGCTTCTCCTAAAACTCCAGGATTGTTTGATGAACTGAAGATCTTCACTTATCATCACATCGGCATAGTGGTGAGTACATATTGAGTTAGTTATCGTGGAAAGTGTAGTATCACTTTAAATCACAGTGTTACAATGGTAGAGAGCTCAGTGGTTGATCATTGTCAGCCATTGCAGAGCACTATGGCATTCCTCATCAGCCCAACCCTGCCACCTGGTTTTGATCTTTCTCGTATTACACCTAAATAGTACACGGAAATATGTTTTCTTTTAAACATTTTAGGTGAGAAATAGGCAATATAGTAACAGAATCTTGATCCATATTTGATCAACACTGTCCAGTCTGACAGTTTGATCAGAGTTCTGTGAGCCCTGTGCATTACACTTGAAGGACTCACTGTAGAAGTGGGGTCATTTTGCCATAAGAGTATATAGAAATGAAACCATTGGAGCTGCCCCCTTCTGGTCATTAGAAAATATGCAAGTTTAAGGTACTTGCGCATTGGCTTGACTTTTCAGAACTGGAAGCTCAGTCCACTATTTAATACACGGTCTGTGGTCCTGAGCCTCCAATTGTCATCTACTGAGCCTTTCTCCTCACTTCTCCCCCCTCTGCAATTGCCTGCTCAACTGAACGGATCTTGTTTCTCAACTGCCCCTCACGCCCATCACCGTTTGGAGTGAGTAATCCACTGGAATCCCCTTTTGATAAGGGGCAAGAAATATCGCAAGGCAAGGACTCAGGCAGGAAACCCAGCTAAGGCAAGGTACTATTTTGGTTGAACAGTCCCATTGTCCGTGGACTGGGGACGGCCGACTGCCTGGGGGTAGAGGGTGGAGGGTGACAGCGAGAGGAGGAGGAATGATGTACTGTGAGGACATCGCGCTACTACACACGCTCCTGCTCTCTATCCTCCCTCCTCCAGCTCTGATCATTCAGAGGGTCCTCTGTCCCCCTTTTCAGTGTTGAACTCATGGCAGTCACACTCTGAAACATGTGCGAAGGAAGGGGCAGGGGGGGCTCTGTTATGTAACAGTGCCTTCCCTAACAGGAGCTCCACTCTCTTAAAGATGTAGTGTGGCAGAGGTGCAACTGGATTTGGACATCAAAAAGCTATTAAAAGACACAAGGAAGAGATGATGTCAGGTTTTTTTTGCTGCAGTGGACAATCCCTTTTGTTGTATGGCTGTAATGATGCCACAAGCTAACAATAACTGCTTTTAGGAAAGGGTGGGATGACATGATGAGGGAAAGGGAATGTCGGCCTTGGACTTTTTATAAATCGAGATGTAAATATGGAAAGATTTATGTGGAAAGTGAAGAGCCTGCTTGGAAAGAGAGCACTCGGAAAATGATGTGTTGTCATATCTTTGCAGGCTTACAGCGGAGTCCCAACTAGCCCTAAACTGTAAACACACTGTTAAATATTTGCAATGATAAGTTTCAAAGTAACTTTCTGTTTCATCTTTAGAAGTTTATACAGTATGTTACAGAAATTTCCCAGGCAGACTTGTGAGTGTGTGAACTCAGTAACACCACAAGGCCACACAAAGACGCTCACCGCACACACACAGAAACACACACATACACACAAACTCTAAAAATGGGAGGGGAATCAATGTATGTTACGGGAAACGTGTTCTTGTTTTAGTTTTACTGGTACACAAGGTCTCATGGCTGCATCCTCCCAACTGTCAGAGGCCCTCGCTCCTTTAGGTCTGAATCCCTCAGAGACTGCAAGAGGCATCAGCTCAGACAGGCGTTAATGTAAAGCATCCAAATACCCAAAACTGCAGGGGTTCAAATCTTGATGTTCCCCCCCGCTGACTGAATTCTGTCTGCTCGTCCGATCACCAGTGCGGAAAAAAGAAAACACTGCCCAGTCATCTTTGCAACGGGAGACTAAAACTCTGGATATTTACAATCCAGTATTGGCTTATCTCAGATGTTTGCAAATTGCTGTAACATTTAGACATGAATGGCTGGGTAATCAGGACTAAAACAACACGGCAACAAGTATGAGCTTCTCAGCGTCCGCTCAGAAGGCTGCACAAACAAGCAAGATGAAGGTCAGAGTAAAATGCTCTGGGCTAGAAGTACGTCATGTGTGGGCCACCGCGTTGATGAGCATTAAAGGCCACACACACTCTTACACGCACACGTGCACACAGGCAGATGTGGATGCACGTACCGTACCTAGAAATACGCGTACGCTAATGCACACACTCCTCACATACGTCTCAGACTTCAGGGGCCTCCGCTCAGCCTACATGCACACCCACGCGTTCCTGTTGCTGTACTCGTCTTACTGACTGCTCCGGCTGAGCCACCAAGCCAGCTGGTGATAACAACACTTCCTCCTCACTCCCCTCTTGTGCTTGGCTGTTGTGCTCTCTTACCATCTGCAGCAACTGGCTGGGGCCGAAGCGTCATGTTACCCACACAACTGGAGACCCAAAGATCCTGGGGACACACAAGCACAGCCGAGATCCTGAGGACACACACACATACACACACGCACAAACACACAGACAGACCTCATGGCGGTTACAGTTGTGACGGCCATGAGATGTGGCAGTGAAAAGAGCAGAAAGAGGTCCAGGCTATTTATTGTGCGTTTGGACACATGCCGGCAAGGTGGGACCAAATGGCAGAATATTCCTGGAAGGAAATACACAGAAGTTTAACGTTTAAAAGCGAACACTGAGAGCGTTTTAGTGAGGTACAGTACTGTAGGTATCAGCCAAGAGGAGTTCAGGCGGGGAATAGATCCTGAGAGAGGATGGAAAGGAAAATGGCATGAAATAATGGTACAGTTAAATCATTTTCAACTTTTTATAAAACCACGTATGACAATAAATTAAAAATAGGGTATTTATAGCAGCGACGTTTTACTTCACAATACATTAATTTCAGTGGATTTGCCATGATCAGGTGAGGTGAAGTAAGTTTGTGTTGCTTTCGTATACAGTTCCACTTTGGTGAACTCTATACACAACTGACTCATTGCAAATCATCTTGACACTGATGACATTTTGGGAAGCAACCAGAATGGAGGAAGTTTGCATAGTGGCTGTCACAACACCAAAACATATTTCTTCTTTGCATCCATTTTTGGCAGTACAAACCAAGCCATAACCAATGGTAGCCATTAGACAAACCTCAGTCATCCTATCACCAAACTTCTTGCACCACCTACATCACAAGGACGGGTGAATGAATTTCACTGTGCCACTTTCCGGTGGCACTGGGTGCCAATTAAAGGTCAGCAGGAGTTATTGGTAGAATATGGCAGAAATGGAATATAATATTCACAAATATGTTTTCATTAGTGTGTAACCACCTGAAAATAAGAATCATCGTGTTTTTGTTGCCATAGAAAGAACTGTTTGTACACAGGGCAGAGGTCCTCCTCTTCGGAGGTTGACATGTTGTACCACCGTATTTCTACAGTACCAGAACAAACAAACCAAAACACAGGTTCTAGATACTTTTGTGTTTCGCACAAGTTTTGTGGCCAAAAAGTTTCTCCAACACGCATCAAAGGGGAGAGTGAGATGACATGTTTGTAATCTGCAAGCTCACCACTTAATGCCACTAAATCCAACACACTGGTCCTTTAATTATCATCATGCAAGTGGATAGAGGAAAACTGAGCTGCAACCTTAGTTCCAAAAAAGATGGGATGCTGTGTAAAATGTAAAGAAAAAAAGATTGCAATGACTTGCAAATCCTTTTCGACCTATATTCAGTTGAATAAAGTACAAAGTCAAGATGTTTAATGTTCAAACAGATTTTTGTTTTTCTGTAAATATACACTCATACTCATAGTTTGATGCCTGCAACATTCTCCAAAAAAGTTACCACTGTGTTACATCAGCTTTTTTCTTAACAACACTCAGTAAGTGTTTGGGAACTGAGGACATTAATTGTCAAAGTTTTGAAAGTGAAATTTTTTTCCTATTCTTGCTTGATATACAACTTCAAGTGCTCTACTCACTGGTGTTGTACTTTGCGCTTCATAATGCATCGCACATTTTCAAAGGGAGACGCTGATAACAATTTGGATGGTCCTTTTCTTCTTTTGCCTGGAGGACACAACGTCCAAAAACAATCTGAAACGTGGACTCGTCAGACCCACACTTTTCCACTTTGCGTCCGTCCATCTGTGGCTTTTGCTTTGCATGACAGTCTTGCATTGAACTTGCAGAAGTTTGTTTACTGACAACGGTTTCCCAAAGTGTTCCCGAGCTCATGTAGCATCCTTTATACAGTTATGTGGGTTTTTAATGCAGTGTCGCATGAGGGATCGAAGGTCATGGGCATTCAGTGTTGGTTTTCTACAGTAACAAAAATACAACGATTGATTGACGATGATTTTCAGGTGCTTGTTTACTAATTAACATACTTAGGAATATTATATTCTGCCAATAACCCCCTGTGAATCTTACACACAGGACCTTTAATGAATCTGATAACCTGGTAAACGGTGGATGGTGGTGAGGAGGCAGTAGAGGAGAGAGGGAACGTAGGAGGAGAGTGGGAAGAGGGGAAGGCAGAAAGGGAGGGCAGAGAGAGTGGCATGCGGCTGGATGGTATCCTTGGGAAAGTTTGCAGCTCGCTCTCCCACTCTCTGGATCTTAGCTGGGGACAAATACCACATGGAGCTGAGAGGAAGCCCGCCGGAGTGTGCAGGGCCACGAGCACACAGGAATGTTTCACTTCAAATGGAAAATGTTCACAGCTGTTAGTTAGGCTATCTCTCTCACTCGATTTCTCCATCTCAATCTATCCATCTCTCACTGTGTCAGAGGCTTGGTGCTATGTTTAGCTCCGCTCCTCGTGTGCTTGTGATAACCAGTATTTTTAGTTCTGCTGTGGGTCATTTCTCCTTTTTTTATTTTTTTTTTTGTGCTGAATTTGGGGTTTAATATCTAGACTTGCATATTCGGTTCACCGACATAGGAATCTAAAGTGATTTTTATTGACTTAAAACATCACTTATCTTGTCATGTGGGTACCCAGCGGCAAAAAGGCTGCAGTCCATTTTGTATCCAAACACATATTTTGAAAAACCATGCACTTGACAATGTGTGGCATCTAAATACCGGAAGCCCTCGCCTGACCCACAAACAAAAATGACAACAACAACAACAACACAGGGTTGCCGTCCCCACATCAAGCTGTCTGGAGGCTGATGAATCCGGTTTGGCTGCACATGAATTGGATCTCCAAACTCACTTCTGGCTACAAATGAGCTCAGGCTCGATAATTCTGCTGGTTGGAGGTTCTGTTTGCCTGCCACACACATACTGCCATGCAAACTGTTTGTGTATGTGCGTTTGCGCCATGTTGGCTCAGAGAAATCTCATCCATTTTCAATCAGGTGTAGAGCACTCACTCACACACACACACACACACACACACATACCACACACTTTCCAGCAGCAGCAGCAGTCACTTTCCCTGAGGGGTGAAATGTGAGCAGAGCTCTGATCAAGCCAGCCATGAACAGAGGATTCATCTTTGGATTTCATTCATCTTTTTTTTTTCTTTTATCCATGTGAATTTAATCAGGGAGTGTTTTTGCTGTCCATGTTTTCACTACAAACTATAGTACCAACAGTGTAGACATAGCTGTTTGGGGAGAGTGTGCCGTTGTGTGTGTGCCATAGTTCCAACAGAGGCTGATTTCAAAACTTTCCTTTAACTCCAGTTGCTTCTCACCTCATTTGTCCTTTTGTCTCTTCGTGTTGATAAACTGGAATTATACAGCTCAGGTTAGCTCACATTCTTCACTCGAGACGAATAAATTTACTTAACGCTTGCAGACACGCATCCTCCTCCTAATAAAGTAGTTGTGACACTTCTAAAATGTGCTTCATATTCAGTGTAAACAAGACATTTGAGGACATCACCATGGGCTTCAGGAAACAATGACCAACGTTTTTCACTGTTTTCTGGACCGAACAACTAATTCATTAATCAAGAAAATGATCAACAGATTAATTGAAAGAAAATGATGGTTAGCTGCATCCTTAGTGTGGCATAAAATCCAATACAACACCACTAATACTAAAATTTACGATATTATTCGGTGCACATGTACATAATGCATGTGTTTGGCTTCTTAAAGGGATAGTGCACCCAAAAATGAAAACATTTTTAAGTCCACGCTGCTGGAGTTTCACAGGAAAACAGCATTGCAGAAACTCCCAAACAATGGAAGTGAATGGTGACCAGTTTTCAAACATAAAAAAACAACAGAATAAAAACATAAAATGCCTCCTATGCTCATTTGGTGTAATCCAAGTCTCCTAAAGTCCCAACATGCCAAGTTGACTAAAAAATGGTATTTACATCATGTTTTTAGCCTGAATCTTCACTGTAGATCCTTGAAGCCACGTTCATGTGCACATGCACACTGTCTGAACTGGGTGTGTGTGGTGTGACGGTGTGCAGACAGCCTGTCGGAACTTTAGGAGACTTGGATTTTGTCAAACAAGCAGTATGGAGGCATTTTATGTTTTTTTCCAGTTATTTTTCAAGTTTGAAAACTGGTCACGATTTACTTACACTGTTTGGGAGATTCTGCAGCGCTGTTGTCCTGTGAAACTCCGGAAGTGTTTTGCAGACTTACAAAATAAACCCAACCCTCAATGAGCATGAGGGTGTGTAGATAATGACTGAATTTTCATTTTTAGGTGAACTATCCCTAATGCATGATGATAATCTTGTAACCTGTGTGCATATGAGAATCCTCCCATTTCTGGCTGTGTGCGCCGTAGCAGGCTTTTCAAACCCATCTGTGGCCGTATGAGATGTATAGGTCTTTTGATGTAGTGGGTTGTTGGATGGGTCAAACAAACACAGGACTTTTACCCAGAAGACTAGGCTTCATGTCCCATGTAAAACCAGGATATTACTCAAAGTTTTATGCATAGTACGTGCATCATGTGACGATGAAACAATTACCTCTTTCACAGTATAACTGCTGACATTGAGTATTATTGTTTCAAACTTTTAATTAACATTAAAAACCTGTTTGATTACAGCACATCCAGCATCAGCCAAATCAACAGTGTGCATTTTGTGTCAGCGAAAACATCACAGCATGATGCAGTTTCAAATTATAGAAAGGTTTTCACTAATTGAAAATGATTTCAGTGTGTCAGAACATCTTCAACGCATGACACGTTAGCAGCTCCACAATAATAATGATAGTGAATAGTCACAATAATCACAATATGAAATTTTCTCACCTTTTGATCTCTACATGTGACTTTCACCTTGCTAGTTGCTTCACTGACGTCACGTGACATACGTAGCGTAGTGCTTATTTTAATGTTGATAACTGTTTAGTATGTGTGCGTATGTATTATATCTATCTATCTATATCTATCTGTCTATATGTCTTTTTTTTTAACAGCACCACCCACCAAACCACCCACAAACTCACCCAGAGGCTTAAAGCAGGGTTTTCTTTTTTCTTCTAAAACCACTTCCCTGCCTTTCGCTTGCTCCTGGTGACGACACTCTCTTGGAATTTAGTCCTTGTGCTGGTGGTGCTCTCGGAGAGGGAGAGACCGACTATGTTGTTCAGATCTCTGCAGCCACTAACCAAGACCATTTGGTGTCTCCTTTCTCCACACTCTTTTCTTTACCCCTCCTGTTCTTTTGCATTTATTCTCTCAGTTTTTTTTTCTTCACTTGTTCTCTTTCCTGTCTGGGTTATGGCAATTTTACATTATTTGCTTTGAAATGAGGCTCTCTGTGAGCACAGGGGGTCCACAGAATCGGGCTGCTGTCAGGCCTGTAAAAGGGTTGCTAAATGGTGCTGTGGTGCAGTGGAGGGGTGGATATGCTGAGGTTTGTCTGTCCGTCATTGTATGCCTGTACTGTAGGTGTGTGTGCATAAGCTTTGAACGTGCATCTGCATTTGTGAGTATCTGCATGACGACTATGTAATATGTCTGATCGTGAGCGTGTGTGTCCAGTACATGTGTGTGAGAGAGACATGGGGGGTATGCTGCTGGGTCCTCTGGAGGCCTGTGAAGGGACGGCCTCCCCGTTCTCCCTAAACCCCGGCTGGCTCTAGATTGATGGGGGAGGTGTTGCCTCTGCTCACTCATCCATCACACACTTTATTTGGGTTTTAGAGGAAAGGGAAAAGGAAAAAAGACAGAATAAAAGAAAAAAGACTTCCAAAAATATCAGAGTCGGGGGGCTGGGGTGTGTGGAGGGTTGAGGAGTTGAGTAAGGGGAGGCCCCTTGCCCTGCGTAGCACTCCTCTCCTGCCCCCCCTCTCTTTAAGCAGATGCTGGAAAAGAAGTCTTACCCTTGTGACCCCCTGCCATTCTCCAGTCCCAGCACTGATAACAAAAGACAGATAAAGCCAAATGGGGGGGACAGATTTAGTGAAGATTAGCGAGCAGGTTTGTGATTTCCACTGAGGTTTCTGTCATGTGTGAATGCGCATGCACATGTTTATATGCGCCTGGTAAATGTGGGCTGCCATTAGCAGATTGTGGGATAGGATAGCTGGTTGGTGGTCCTTGGCTGGGCAGGGTCTACTGTGTGACAGGACAGTGAGGGCAGATGAATTTGTGAGGCTGACAGAGGAAACAAAGCCTTCTGTGCCAGACCCCGATGTAGCAACCAGGGGTATAGCAAGTCAGTCCAGAAAACCCAAATCAGACTGCTTCACCTACCACCTAAGTTAAGTGTAGCCAGGACACGTGCTTCTGTATGATGAACATAATCATACATTTGTCATTGCCACTAACAAACCATGTGCATTGATAGTAATTATCATAATTTTAACACTATAATCACCTGATTTGATCAAAGACTGACTCTGACAAAAACTCTGACCTGTTTGTGCACAACAGAAGCTAAAAAGCAGTTTTAATGTTTAATCTTGTTGGCATGTTGTCTATGGGAGGTTTTGCATCCTAAGTCAGTGGTTCTCAAATACTGGTCTGCGGCACTCCGTCAGGGGGTATGTGGAAAGTTTTCAGATTAATTAATTTAAATTATTATGATATAATTTGTTTTAATAAATAAATCAAGTGATGGAAATTATTCCCTTCTGAAATTATGGCTGTTGTTGAGAAACTAATGCAGGTCTGTGACCCTGACAAACAAGCTAGTTTGTTGTTTGTGATTCTAAATAAAATATTTCTTGACTTTGCTGAAAGACTTTTTTTTCATATTGTTAATGATGGAATCCCTCTGCAAGAAACACACCAAATCAGGTTACTGGGCTTTTCCCACCGTCATTATTGAAATGAATTAAATAATTCATTTTCCAAATTGAATCTGCTGTTGCCCCCACATTGAAGTAAACCAAGCTAAATCCCACAGTTTTGTGATGTAAAAATATGAAAATGTGAAATTGTAGCCAAAAAGGGGGACCAGGTTGGCTTATCCTTGTGGGTATGGGAGAATGTTTGTTTCCTCTGAGAAGCTTTTCCAAACTGCGGACCTCATGGTGGAGCCCCCAGAGGCCCTATTTGAATCACAAATGTCTTTCGTTTCTCAATCGTTCACAGGTTTTGGTCAGTTGAGGAATTTTGGGACCCATTAAAGCCGGGTGACAATGACTTTCACCCCCGGGGCCACCACAGGGGTCCGCCCCCCTACTGACCTCTCCATTGCTGCCCAGCCATAGCTCTAACGGTCCTGCTCCCAGGTTCTGATTGGTTCAACAAAGCACCCAAAAAACCCTCTGGGGTCAATGTCTCTTTTCTCTCTGACGCTCTTTTCCTCCTTGCTGCCTTGTTCGGGCTCAAGTCGGGGCTTATCAAAGACAATCCACTTCTGTCATGTGGCCAAATCATCTTGACACCCATTTAGCATGCTCATCAGAGGGCAGTTATGAATATTCAAGATGGTGCCAGGGGCCAGTGAGAGGCAGAATCTAAGAGATGAGGATGACAGATAATGGGGAGTGTGTGTCCAAGACAGGGGAGAAAGAGACACAAAGAGAGAACATTAAACATGTTAATGTGCATCGCTGAGGCAAAGGAAGTAGAAAACAACATAATTACAGAAATCAAATACAAACAATATCATTTTAAGACCAGAATACTCTAAGAGTTAGTAATGATCAATGAAAAGAATAAAAAACATTTTGGAGCTTGCACACATACACCATCTTTGACGGACAACAGAAGATGATACAAACTTGATATTTATTGTAGATCTCGGAGACATTCAAGGAAGACAAGGAAGAATAAGTCTAATGTTTTTCAGTTTGAGTTAACGTGAGTGATTCTAAAGTTCAGCAACCTGATATCAGAAAGATATGACACAAGATGTGCACAATACGATGTGATATATGAGGAGATTGTGTGACAGATGTGTGTGTGTCTGTAGAATGCGTTCACATAAGGAAATAGGTGACCCAGTAGTCAGGAAACAGAAGTGGACCTAAGACTGACCCCTGAAGAACACCACAGAAGAGAACAGAGAAGGGAGAAGCTCTTTTTTGGATTACCACCTGTGTGGAAAGTTTGAATAAAAATAATGAGCAGATGACAACCTGATATTTGTGTTGATATGCAATCCAGTCGATCAGATCAGTACTGCCATTTTTTGCTTGTTTTGTTTTTTCCTGCTGCTATAAAGGAACTTAATTGTTATGGGAATACAATCTAAAACCTTCTCCCTATTGAGAATTTGCAGGAGATGTTTCTATGTTTCTGGCATATCTGCACACAGTGATGATGATCACTGGTAATCTGCACAAGCAAACCCTCTGCGATCCCTTCTCCATCTGCCAATCCTGACTGCTGCACTGTGCATCCTAACAAAACCGCGTGTCTCCATTATCCATATACATGCTCCCCATTGTCCATAGCATCCGTCTGTGTCACATACTGGCTCTGTCATGGCTCCCATACTAGCCGGGTCAGTTTTTGCCAGACCCACTCTCTGACACATGAAATTCACCTGTGAATGAATATATATGCCTGTAACTGTAATTGTAATTGACAGTTGACTTAGAATGAATTTAGTCTTAAAACACTTACAACAAAAGTAGTTTTTCATTTTTATAATTAGAAAGAGACAGAGAGAAGGAGGAAAACTGTTCAGTCCCTCTGCTCTCATTGTTTACAAACACTGTGTTTACTGAAGCTTAATCCACAATATCGATATTCTCATTCACAAATGTTTCTGTTGTTGGACGTCGGAAGTGGTGTGAAATCTGATCACAGCAGTCATGAACTATTACAGTACAAGCTACAGATAAAATCTTATTTTCTGATCACCACTTTGCAAAATGAACAAAAACACAGGTCAGCGACAGCCGCTTTGCCGTGGGATGGGGTTTATTGACATTTCGAATGAGTGATCATAGAGAAAGTGTTATGGAAAACACTTCGGTGCTGCTTGTGGATCACAGGCTTTTTATGTCCTCGAGCCTCTTGTGCTGTTGACCACTGTTTGGTTATGAATGTATTGGATCTTGTGAGAACAAGAGAGCCGAGCCAGGAAGGAGCGAGTTTGTCTGAATGAGCCTGCCTGTCTCATTGACATTGATGTCAAAAACTTCTAGGATCACATCCAAGCTGGGACAAGTGATCATTTGAACTTTGAGAATGCGGCGCTGTTCCAAGCTTTGATGTTTCAGCTCATAAAGATTGTAGATGGAGACAGTGAGGGTTATCGAGCATGTTGCATTTTCATGAATTGTAGACGTTTGTAGACTTACATGATGTTTGTGTAGTCGTATTTGCGGCATATTTTCTGGTTGACATAGTTGGGTTACAGTTGAATGAATTATCTTTTTTTTAAAAAGGGATTTAGTACATCAGATATTTGCTTCATGTCTCAGTCGTTAATTTTCATATTTTGTCCCTCGAACACCCCATGGAAAATCTGACCAGGGTTGTCCTGCCCCGAAGCTGAACTACTGAACAGACAGAGGGAGCTTCAGTTATCGTCACTAAACTTAATCCTCAATCGCATCAATTTATCAATTGATCATCAATTGTGAAATGATAGAGAAAAGTAGGGCTGAGTACCGTTCATATTTGATCTGATACCGGTACACATATCTAATGGTACTTTTTTCAGTACTGTACTCTGTAATAACAAAAATGTAATTTCTGTTGTTAAAAAGAAAAAAAAGAAAAAACAGTCCAAAATTCTCAGTTTAAACATAGTTATTCATTTGGAACATTTTGCCATTTATTTATAAAATTATAAAACACAAAATAAAATCCCTCCCAACGTCCTTATCATCTCCCAAACTCATCCCAGCACCCTCTAGCCTGTCGGTCTGTCACCAGGGTGTTAAACGTTGTTTACGTCTCAGAGGAAACACATGTGACATCCTTCCTGTTGTTTTTGTCATAACTAATGCAGCCGAATTATTTTGTTTATAATAGCGTGCAATTCACAAATTCACAAATGTTGGTTTCATACTAAGGTTTCGGACGTACAAAAAGATCTGCTACAATGTGCTAAATCGCATGTTGCAAGGGAATTTCAGACGCAGCCAGTGGCTGAGTGTTGGCTAACGCTAGTAAAAATGCTAAGCTAATGTCAACCAAGACAGTGAAAGAAGTCCAGTTATCTCCAACATCAACGTATCCAACAAGCCTATTAATCACCTGAAGATTTTGATAAAGTTGCCAACGTGTCCTGTAAAGTTTTGTTGTCTGCGGAGGGTTCAGTCAAACTGTTGAGACACCGACTGCAGGCGTTCTAACGCTTTCTGCAGCTGCTGCAGAGGACTTTGCTTTCAGGGTAGAGACAGCAGACTCATCAGTTTTTACATATATTATGTGTTTGTTTAGACAGACTGCACTGGCCAGCTTTGCATTTTACATTAGAAATATTACATTGAGTGTTGTCTGCATTGAGTTTTTAAAAAAATGTAACCACACTCCTGACCACCTTTGGTTCGCTATTGCAATCTGCAGAGGTAACATCGCTCTCTCTTTGTGTTTTTCTCTATACTCTCAATTACTCAGCTGAACACAGCTCATCTCCCTCACCCCTTCTAAGGCTGTAGGAAAACATATGGTGACTGAGAAAGTGGCAAAAAACGTGAAAGGCCGTATCTAGAGCCAGTGTTTGTTTTTGTCCGTTCAGGGCTACCTTAGAAACACAGCAGTTCCAACATGGCCACCTCTAGGGAAAACAACCCATGCCCCCTGTAAATAAAGGGCTCATTCTAAGGTAACTAAAACACAAATATTCTTTTTTTTCAGGTGTTACACTAATGAAAACAAAAGGGTATCATATTGCATTTCCGCCATGTTCTTCCCAGTAAATCCCCATAAATCTTACACTCTATAGCTTTAACCAAGCACAGAATAATATAGAACTGACAATATAAATTCCTGTGTCATTGTGATGTGGTGTGCCATACACACACTTCTTCATCTCTCTGCCTTTTGCTTTCCATCTGCTTCCTTAACCAACATTCTCTTTAAACATGGATGTATGCACAGATGGATGGGTGTATACTGTAGATAAGTGGTCAACAAACCAATCTCGCTGCTGTGGTTAGCCAGTTTCTTGACCTCTGTGTGTGTGTGTGTGTGTGTGTGTGTGTGTGTGTGTGTGTGTGTGTGTGTGCTGTGCTGTGTGTTTCTTGTGTGGGGGATGCGG
>JAJHUR010091225.1:0-12784 GCA_027495735.1 Lutjanus campechanus
CAGTCTATAGTGGATATATGTGTAACTTTTTATATGTCTTCTGTCTTCTATGTAAATCACCCTCATGTCCTGGAAAGAAAATAGTGCCACAGATTAAAAACAACAAGAGAGACGAATGCACTGATTTGGAAATAGTTTATTCAGTGTTCAACAAACTGACTTGTGTTTTTCTAACTGCACTGCTCTCCAAGCAGACACGGACACCACAGTGTACAGCAGCACACTCACACAGTACAACTATGGCCCTGCATATGTACACAGGCTGAGCTACTGATGAGAACATTACAACTCCACATCAGCACTGGAGCGTTGTCTTTTTTTTTCTGTCCAGCAGTACCTTGGTCATTGTTACAAACTGGAAGCACAGGTCGTGGAGGTTACAGCAGCAGAGAATAAATCAGGGCCACAATACTGCAAATGCACCACCATCAGAGGAGAGCTGAGTGAGATTTATTTGAAATCTTAACAGTCAGAAGCAAATATGTGTAAGCTAAATAAAGCATTGTGAGTTACTTTAGTGCCATGCTGCAGTGGCTCCTTAAATAAGACAAATGTTCATTAACTTCACCGTATTTTGATTCTAGTCAAAAAATTCTAGAAAACACAGAAGTGTGATATTAGCAATGTGTTTTTTCCTTTGCCTTTGCAAGAAGCATCTGTACCTGCTGCTATTCTTCTTGTTTCACAGAACGTACAGACAGTTGACAGTGTATTTGGTCCTACTGATAAATTGGAGACCTGGCTATGCAATGAGTGGAGAGCATCGTGGGAAAAAAAAGACTTTAGCTGCTAATTAAATATACAGTCAGTGCTAACAACAGGTCACATATACTTAGCTGCATTCATGTCAAACAGGCTTAAAGCACAGAATAAGCACGCAGAATTATTCATGTGGATGCAGCCTTGATCTCATCTCTAATGCAGGAGGATTGTGATGGAGGTCTAAGTAGTACACTCTCACAGCTTAGCTCATCTTAAGAAGAAGCACTTCAACACAATGTAAGTGTCAGTTATATGGACAGTATTGAAATACACTCAATTGGTAAGATGACAGAGGTAGTTATTTTTTACATGTCTGTCCTCAAAATAAACACTCCACTCCATCATGTGGTAACATGTTCATAGGTACAGAAAACCAAAAATACATACTTTCCTCCCATCTGTAGAGCTATTTATCCATCTAGATAGTTTTGGTGTGAGTTGCAGAGTTTTGGAGAACTAGATGGCACTGTGGTGCTCAAAGCACCAAAAAATACACTTGAAAAACTCAACAGCAATCTCTCTTTCCAGAAATCATGACCCTGTTACTTAAAGAATAACTTCGGTATTTTTAGACCTGGGCTCTATTCCCCCATGTCTATGTGTGTTTATGATTGATAGATACAACTTGTTTTAAAATTGGTTCAGTATTGAGGGAGGCGGATGCAGCCGCGAAACGAGTTATAACGGTAGATATGAGGGCAAATACGTCCCATAAAAGTTTGTGCATTAAAAGTGCTTTTTTTCACCACAGTCCGGATAAGATCATCAGTGTAATCTCTGTCTGCTTCTCTTACTGCTTGCTGTGTGTGACGACATCTTGCGAGATCTTTGTTTGTTGCCGGAATAAAACAGAGGAGTCATGCTGAGAGCTGGTCAGAGCAGAGTTAACTGTCCCAAAGTTCAGATGAGAATTTTACTGCAACGGTAGAAAACAATGGTTCGTGTTTGTCCTTATCTGAATTGAAGAACAGGATGTCGTGCAACACCCCGTACAGCTTTCATAGGCTGCCTTTGTTGGACAGTGAGATGCTGAAGTTGTTGCTAATTGTACTACAACTGGATGCTAACGCTCCTGTCCAGACACTGCACCTTGCAGACCATCGGGTCTGCAGTGCACACTTTTCTCAAGATGACTACTGCCAGCCCAAGAAGAGAAGACATCCAATCCCGAAACACTTCACCAAGCACACCTCAAGAAAACAGCTGTCCCACTCACTGCAAGGAAGACATTCTTCAACAAGCAAAGATCCTGTGAGATGTCGTCACAGAGTGAACGGTAAGAGAGACACTGCAGGCTGTTGACAGAGATTACACTGGTGATCTGATCCGGACTGTGGTGAAAAAAAGCACTTTTAATGCACAAACTTTTACTACTTTTACTTTTTGTATTTGCCATTGCCATTTACCATTATACCATTTCGCGCCTGCCGGCTGCACCCGCCTCCCTCAATACTGAACCAATTTTAAAACGAGTTGTACCTATCAATCATACACACACATACACATGGGGGAATAGGGCCCAGGTTGAAAAATAGTTATCCTTTAAGATAATCCACACACCTTCTTGTGAGCAGGTTTATGAAGGAACTACTTTCTTTCTGCAGTAGGATCTATCGAAACTACTTTAGAATCTACTAGAACTTC
Organism: Lutjanus campechanus; assembly: GCA_027495735.1. NCBI lineage: Eukaryota > Metazoa > Chordata > Actinopteri > Lutjaniformes > Lutjanidae > Lutjanus > Lutjanus campechanus. The sequence goes on from JAJHUR010091225.1 coordinate 2,407, forward strand.
TTTCTTTTCGACTAGTAAGAAAGTAGTTCCTACACGAAACTGCTCACAACGACATTAGGATTTTTTTCTTTAACTACACCTGCCAACTATATCACTGCACCAGCTAGCTCAGTAGTGCTAATGAAAACTCACAGGATGTCATTAATATTTACATCCAGCGCTGTCATGGGCACAAGCCTCTCATGCATGATTGGAAGCATGCGCTTCCTTTGGGGCAGTGCTATGACCCTTTTCCAGACACAGAACTAGCCTGGCTCGACTCGTTTTGACTCAGCCTGTCAGCCCAGAACGGCAGGGGTTTGCATTTCCATGACAACAGGGCTACCCAAGGTGTGTCTTTATCTGAAGACAAGTTCAAGAAGGCTCGAGTCGGGTGGCTGTATAGTGGTGGACAAACCGTCCACATAGGTGTCTGGTATAAACACACTGTTTCCTTAAATTATTCACAATAAAAGTCCCCTGGTAAAATAATGCAGATACCTAAAAATATAAACAGCGAGGAGAGAAACTTGATTTCAGAACAAAAAGATTCTGTTAGAAGCTACAAAAGTACTGAGAGCTGAACATAAAGAGACTTTAAAAACACATCTTCCTCTCTGCTCTCCTGCACACACATGAGCTGAGTATCACAACACTTGCTTGTCTAAGGGGCTCGTCACGGGTTGGCCGCAGCCGGCGAGACGTTACCGCAACCCACTTGGAGGAAGGTCAGGCTTACTTTTGCCCCATGCTAGAGTAGGTTCATCTTGGGCACAGCTCAGCCGTTGAAAGTAATAATGGTAATGCAACTCGGCGTGGTACGGTTTGGCTCAGCGCTGCCAAAAGCACTAGTGGAAGAGGCCCAATACAGGCAGCTGTAGTTCAATAGAAAGGAACTACATGAAACTGCTCACGACATGATCTGTGGATTTCTGGTGCAAATGTTGAGTGCCATTTGGTTTGATTATATTTTATATGTCTCCTAAACTATGCAGCTACGCCAAAATTATCTTCATCAATAGTTTTTTAAGTAATTAGTCATAAACTAAAATATATATATATATAAAAAAGTTCAAAAGTTGACCTGATGATGAAAAGTCATGGGATCATGCATCTGTACATCTATACCAGATTCCATGACATCTGTAGAATAGCTGTTAAGACATTACATTAAAGACCAAAAATGTTAACCTTACAGTGTCACTATTTTAGTCCTGAACAAAAAAGTGTGTCAACCAAGAAGAACCAACATTGCCATCCATAGAGCCATGCTGCTAGCATGGTTAAAATCCCAAACGTTTTTAGAATAAGCATTATCATTATCATAAAAAGTAAAAATTCCATTATTTGACATGAATGCAGGACTTTCTTTCTATTAGAAAGAAAGTAGTTCCAGTAGATTCTACTGCAGAAATAAAGTAGTTCCTACATGAAACTGCTCATAACAAGGTCTGTGGATTATTTCAACAACCGGGTCATGATTTCTGGAAAGTGACATTGCTGTTGAGTTTTTCAAATGTATTTTTTGGTGCTTTGAGCACCACAGTGCCATCTAGTTCCATTGTAATGAGAGGGCAGACATCTCTACAGCTGATATCTCCAGAACTCTTTAACTCACACAAAACAGTATAGATGGATAAACAGCACTACAGGCCAGAGGAAAAATATGTATTTTTGATTTTGGAGTGAACTGCCACTGTAAAGAATCAGACATCATTGTAACTAGATCCCGGAGAGATACTCTTCTACGATTGTGCTACCTCGAAAGATTTGTGCATTACATCTAAACAGCAATTCAAATGATCATCAAACATTGTTCATTAAGACTCTTGACAACACTGGTTACAAAATCAAGCGTGATGTTAGTGTGTAAGCAGTGCATTGTTGTCTCAAATCAGTGAAACCATTACCAGCAATATGACAATGACACAACACATGAAAATTCACATTAAATGGTGACTAATGTAGTTTAACTAGACAGTTTTCATGACTGTCCTCCCTTGTCTTCAGATCAAGCATCAATAGTGTTTGTAGGAAAAACATGAACAACCATCTGCTGACTGTCTCCATTTGAAGGAGTTTGTCGTCACTGTGTGCTTTATGTGTTGTTGTCAGAGTCAGACAGGAAGCAGATTCAGTACATTGAACTCGATACGTACATTCATACGCTCAGTGTACATTCGTTGCTGTATACATGTATGGCATGGCACTTCGAAACATAGATAATATTTAAGTGCCATGTTTTATTTATAAATTCATTAAGCATACAAATTTCACAGGTTCAAACAATGTAAATTGGAAAGTTAATTGCACCCAAAGATGACAGAAATTGTCGACGCCATGTTGACATTTTTCCTGCTGTGGATGCAAAGGCAACAAATGGAAAGGAGATGGTACCTCCAGAAGAAGAAGTACAGAGCAAAGAATATTCAAATTTTAAAAGTTTCCTAAATATGTATTCTATTTATAATTGTACTCAATAATATCTGGCTAGAAGAAATTAGTTCAGCAGTTGAAGAAGGAAGCAGAGAGAAGAAGAGTTAAAGTTGTACCACACTAAGCTGTGATTTTCTGTGGCAGGTCAATGGCTAGCTTGCTGTTAAGGTGGTACATGGTGGTAGTCCACTGTATCACGAGGCTCATGGTAAACTTGTTTTTTACGACACATCTGCGTACACTTCACACTCGTGCTTTGGTTGTGCGCATTCTCATAAATGAACACTGTGCATCCACAAGATGGCAATGAAGCCCATGAACAGTGGAGTCAGTACATCAGGATGTGAAGCAGACTGTGAACAAACCACAACAAACATGGTGGAAAGTTTGGCAGTGAAACAAATAAAACTCGTCACTGACGGCGGTTTTACTATTGTGATCTCAGGATTAACAATAGAGTAACCTTCACAAGTGTCACCATGATGTTTAGGTCTTGGACTGTATAAAACATGGACATAGTCTCTGCGACATCACTCAGGTTTGTGAGGAGCCATTGAGAAGCTCAGTGTGGTGACTCTGGCTGTCACCATCTTGGCAGTGCCTGACTCCACTTACCTACCAGCTAATCCAAAAAACTGGCAATGAGGTGGAGCATGGTGGGAGCTGAGGCAGCTTTGTGTGTATCCACCTGTCATTCAAAGCAGCCATGCTCTTAATTATGCATAACTTTAAGCCTTAATATAGTTTAAATGGGTGAGTTATACGAATAATTCACCCCCATATAGTTGTCATGAACAAGGAAATTTGCAGTAGAGACCACAGCTGTTTATTGTACCAGAATGTAAATATTTCTGCTGTAAAGTTGGATATTTTAATATGGGTCTTTCAGATTTGGAAGTTACTGATATTTATATTGATCATTTTTCAATCACGCAGGTTGCCACTTTTAGGTTGAGCAAAGTCAGAAATTCTCGAGGAAGATATTATAGTGTCGGCCAGGGATGATTTGGTCATGATCTGCAACCTATCAGATAATCTTCAGCATAAATACAGAGTAGGCTACATGGGCTAGCTTGTTTATGCATTTGCCTTTGATAAAATGCTAGTGTAGCACAAGGCTTAAAATTACACCAACCACTGCATATATGAGACCTTTAACTTCACACAAGTATTCACATTTGGCTCTACGTGGGAAATATATCCGTAAGGACCCTGGTGGTATGACTAAACAGCATATAATTTAATTTAAATAAATCCAGTAACTACACAGCATAATTCAAGTCCTCCTTCAAACCAATAAACTATGACATAATGATGGTAAGACTGCTTGTGCTTGGGTAATAAGCCATCAACTTGAACCTTATCACTGATACCCTGTTAATGTAAAACCCTGTTCTCTTTCCCACTGAATAATTTGATTATAAAAGTGCTCATTTCTCTAAAGAATATCTTCAGAGCAAGACCTAAAATAAAACCATACGGTTGCGATTTCAAGACTGCTATCAAGTTTCAACAACGGTTCATATTTCTGGCGTCAAGTTTCAACAATTCATGTTTCTGCCATCAGGTTTCAACAATAATTCATGTTCCTGCTGTGATTCATGTTTCTGTTGTTAATTTTCATCAATTATTCAACAACAACTCACTTTTAACAACAACTCATGTTTCTGCCATCAACTTTCAACAATGATTCATGTTTCTCTTGTAAAGTTTCAACAATGACTCACATTTCTTTTGTCATGTTTCAATTCATGTTTCTGCCATGAAGTCTCAACTAGGATTCATGTTTCTGCTGTTAATTTTTGACAATTATTCAACAACAACTCACTTTTAACAACAACTCATGTTTCTGCTTTCAACTTTCAGCAATGATTCATGTTTTTGCCATCGAGTTTCAATGATTAATATTTCTGTTGTCCAGTTTCAACAATAATTCATTTTCTGCAGTTTCAACAATGATTCATGTTGTCAGTTTTATCAATGATTCGTGTCTCTGCCATCAGGTTTCAGCAATGATTCACGTTTCTGTTGCCAAGTTTCAACGATTCATGTTGCTGCTGTCAACTTTCACCAAATTTTCACAATGATTCACGTGTCTGCCATCAAGTATCAGCAACGATTAATGTTCCTACTGTTCCTACACGTCTCAACAATGATTTGTTTCCACTGTTAACTTTCAACAACAATTAATGTTTCTGCCATCAAGTTTCAACAATGATTAGTGTTTGTGCTATCAAGTTTGAGTGATGATTCATATTTCTGTTGTCAAGTATCCACAATGATTCATATTTCTGCTATTAACTTTCAACAATTCATGTTTCTGTCTTCAAGTTTCAACAATAATTAACGTTACTGTCATAAAGTTGCAGCAAGTATTTGTGTTTTCAACTTTCAACAGTGATTTCAGTCATTTGTCCTGTAATTTTTCAACATTGTTGCATGCTCTTAAACCAAAAATAAAAAGCGTAAAAACAGCAACTTTGGGTTGTTGTGTTTTTTATGTTTAAAGTGGACAGAATTACTGGATTTTTTTATTTTTTTTTGGAAAAAGGAAAATGACGTCTGTTGCAACAAACTATTATAAACAATATAACAAATAGGACCAGGATTGGACATAGAACCAGGAATAGACATTTACCAACTCAAACAAGTGTATTTAGCGTGAAATCACTCTTTGAGCTTGGATATTTGGCAGCTTACCACATCACACTAAATTCTTACACAGCACAGAGAGACATTAGTAGGCTGAGACAGTGAGGCGTGGGTGAAGAAAAATGTCTACCCTGTATGAATGAGGCACCCTAAGGTCATCTTTGACATACATTGTCTGTCTCTGGTCTCAGTGGACCTGAATGAAGTGCTGACAATGTGAACAGTTTCACAGTTTGACAAAGGAGTGACAGAAATGTCTGCCAGTGTGCACAGGGGTGTGTTTGGTGTGTGACTGTGAGAATGCAGCCTTGTGTTCTAGCTGAATCAGATCGAACCACATTTCTGAAACAAAATGTTTGTGTTATACTTCATATAGTAGCCATATGGCCACCAAATCAACCAGATTTTCAAGTGAAGATGTCCGTCATGACCTTTGTGCCTGTTTCGAAGAGGTTTTGTAAATGCAGTCAACCCCAGGGCTGGGTATAAAGCCTCAATACTTTCTTGGCACTGACTGAAATGTGTCAGTAGCAGAGTATCAAAACTGTCAAGTACTGAAAGCTGGCAGCAAATATGTGGTTACACTTATGATCTTGTTCAGTTCCAGATTTAAATAATTAGTCAATTTTGTTCTTGTGCAGCTGTTCGTGTTAAGACAACATTTGAGAACTTTGGCTTCTTTTGTGAATTGAAAAAAAAAAGGTTATATGGAAAAAATGTGTAGATATTTTAAGCACGTTGTCAAATGTCAAAAGAGTATTATTTTGGAATCAGTAGCGAAATTCGTTTCAGCATTCGTATCAAAAACGTTCAAATAATACCCAGCCCAGGTTCACACATACTGCATACATAAAGGTGTGTTCAGACTGAACGCAAAGCTAATCTTAGAGGCAACAGGTTTGCATATAAAGTCAATGTGAAGATGCAAGAGGACAAAAATGTAGGCTGATTTGCTAATTTTAGAAACTGAGACAAATCCTATTTGAGTTAAATCTTCAAACTGAGTGAAAAATTCACACTAATATCTAGGTTCATGGCTACAATTCATAAATGTATTGAGAAAAGACAAAGTACAAAAAAAGAAAAGGAAAATGACAGAACAAGCATGAGTTCTTATTTTTGCAAAAGCAAGCAATGTGGACAAATAGGCCTACATCTGTACAACTGCTACATTTTAGGGGCTATGGACAGCTGTCCATAGCCCCATTAAGCTGCCCGATATGATTGAAGCGGTGGGCAGAGCTGTTGGTGCTCAGACTGTGGTTATTAATCGCAACAGGGATAACATCATGGAGAAGCTTTCGGCTTTGCAAAGGCAAGTGGATCGACTTGGAGACCAGAATGGACAAACAGAGTAGTGAGTAAATTGGAATGCCACTACTCGCCCCAAGCCCAAACAATCCTAATCTTATCTGCTTTCGGCTCCCTCAACTGGCACTGGCCTTGGCCAAGGCTGCTGCTAGAACAACATTCCCAGGAGAACATTGTAGTGAGACGCTCTCTGCATTCCTCCCCCACCTCCCTCACGAACACCTGCGGATGTTGACTCTGACTGGACTCGATCAGGGTTGTCTCCATGGCAATCGCTGTGTTATCGCTATGACATCCTGCGAACTGAGGCATCATGATTGTGATACCAGGCAAAGGCGACTCTCCAGGCCTACACACACACACCCACACACACAACCCCTACATATATACAGATATACCACTCACCCCCCTATCCCCCATCCCACGCCTTCGCCGCTTTCTACCCCCAGTGGGACAGGCGGGTCTGTTGACCAGCGCCGTAGTGGCTGCTGGACCGGATGGCTGCTTGCCTACGCTGGATCACCTCCACCCCTCCCCCTGGCCCTCCCGTGATGCATATCCTGTGTTTTAATGTTGTTGAATGTCTACTTACTTGTGCTCATGTTGCTGAGGTGTTTTTTTTCTGTTCCCACACTGTACTCCCCACAGGAGCATAGTCTGGGGGTTACTTTTTTTTCCTCCTCCCCTCCCCTCACGTTACGCTGTACTCTATTTCTCAAACCCTGTCATCCTGTCCTGTTCACCCCCACTTGTCATATTGTTTGTTATGATGTATGTATGGACGGGCTGATGGCTAATTTCGCATTTTGCATGTATTTGTGACTGTAACTTGTGACAATAAAGGGCTATTCTATTCTATTCTATTTTAAACTATATTAGGAATAAATACTTAGACATTTTAAAAAAATCTAATTTGTGTTACAAAGCAAGGCTGAAATTGACTTTGTGTTCAATCTGAGCATACCAGCAGGACATCTGAACCAAACACCAAATAATCAAAGTCTCAAGTTGTCCAGTTTCGCTGTATGTGCATATGATTAAAATCGTTTTTCTCTTGGCAGCGTTCACATACTCACCGTCAACCCAGACAGTGTGAAGTCCACTTCATCCATGTAGAGTAGAATGGCACTCAAATAGAGCCATATAATGCTAACTCCCAACTGGTCTACGTTTAGTTAGCTTGTGTGCATGAGAATTGAACAGCTATATATGTGTGTGTTTGTGTGTGTGTGTGTGTGTGTGTGTGTGTGTGTGTGTGTGTCTGTATTAGAAGTATTCAAAGCCTAGGCCAGAGTGTAGTCAAACTGGCCCTTCTCCAGCCCGTCCAGGCCGTCGGCCCAGGTGGAGGTTGGCATGCTCCGGTAGGGGTCCAGCAGAATACGGAAGCATCGTACGATCAGGATGAGGAGGAAAACAAAGAGGAAGATGACCAAGGCAAAAGTTGTCTTCTGCTCCAGGGACATGGCAGCAATAGCAGAATCGGACGAGGATGAGGAGGAAGACGAGGACGAGGAGGACGAAGAGGAGGAGAGGGCGACGAAGTGTCCCCCGGCGGAGTACAGCAGAGAGGACAGGGCAGAGGTGAAGGGCTCTCCCTCCATCATCCAGGAAGAGAAGTGTGTGGTGGGGGTGGGACAGTGGCACTGCAGCTCCCACAGGGGGCGCTGTGGCATCCTCTTCACAGCAGCAAGGCCCAGCCCCTTCAGATGGACCTCATTGTCTAGAGAGACAGGGGACAAAGCAGAGCTCTTAACATATCACTCAATATATTTAGACAGGTTTTGAGATTTCTGCCTAATGTGGTGGCGGCTGTGGCTCAGTGGTAGAGCGGGTCGTCTCCCAATCGAAGGGTTGGTGGTTCGATTCCCGGCTCCTCTAGTCTACATGTTGAAGTGTCCTTGGGCAAGACACTGAACCCCCGAACTGCTCCCAGTGCTGCGCCACCGGTGTATGACTGTGAGTGAATGAGTTGTGATGCACAGGAGGAGCCACCTGTCATTAGTGTGTGAAAGTGTGTGTGAATGGGGTAAATGTGACCTGTAATTGTGAAAGCGCTTTGAGTGGTCTAGAAGACTAGAAAAGCGCTATATAAATACAGTCCATTTACCATGTGGTGCTCACAGCATTCAGTACACAGTAGTTCCACTGAAGTGAAGACATTTCATTAAAGCTGCTAACAGTGATTCTGCAGAATGATAGTTGATTGTTGAGTCTCCCTGGCCCCTGGTCATCAAATGCCAACATTTTGGGTTGGTGGCTCAAGCCAAATTTTGAGAGGTCACTCAGTAGCATGCAGCTCTCCACCAGGCAACAGATGGTGAAGCACCTACTGCAATGTCACTACAACTGCCAGATGCAAACAGTTGCAAAGTTTTTAATAAAGTGTTTTTCATAGTACAGTCTGTCACTTATTTTTGGTAATTTGGACAAAACCATATTTTGAGAGGGGTTTGATTTTTGCTCTTCAATTCTGCTGGAAAACATATTTTAAACTCAAACTATCAAACTCTTGTATATTACACCTTATAATCAGACAACCTCCTAGTGATTCATTTATTTTATTAAATGTAGACGTCAACTCCACCAGAAGAAAAATCTGATGGAGTTGGCATCTTACAGAGTTGACAAAATTTTTACTTTTGTCTCAGAGTTCTCTTACTGTTATTCAAAATACACATTTTTAAACCAGAATTCTTATTTAGCTTTGATTTAGAAGGGCTACAGAGTCAACATGTTATGGTCGAGACACATCTGATAGAAATATTATTGAATACAGTTTACCAGTGCTTGAGCGGTATTCCTGACTTTTTTTTAAACCAGGACGTAAGACAGGGGCCCTTGGTATAGCTAACCCTTTTATGCCTGATTTAATTATGTTTTTGTTTAAAAAAATAAAATAAAATAAAATTGGTGGAGTTGATGGAAATCTGTGACACAACTTTAAAAGGTCAACATTTTCATAAAAAAAATCTAATTTTAAATCAATGATTACATCTTATTACATGTAGACACTGTTATCAGTAGATATTGTTGGTTTTAGATTTTGAAGGCTTGTAACATATTTTTTAAGTTGTTTAAAGTTGTGAATTCTTCTTTCTTTCTTTCTTCTGTTTTCTGGCACATAGCAAGTTTATACATTTAGAAAAAATTAAAGCAGTAAATAACATATTTCAATCCTTCAAGAATACATTTTTTAAACCAAAAACACTGGGATTGAGTGTTGTTATCAATATTTTTTTTAATATATTTTATATATAATAATAATAATTAATTTTTTTTGGTAAGACATGATTTGTCCCAATTCCCAAGAAAGTGTGCAGTACAAACCTAACTGTATAAACCTAATAAGGAAACAATAAAACCTATGCTTGGCATAGATAATGTATGAAATGTAATTTTTCAGTTTTTGGAGCAACAATAATAATGCTGTGGTTTCTATGTGCTATGTCGACGAAATGCAAAACATACAAGTACACATGGTGTGCTACATACACACACGAGTCCCATTATATTCAAGAGAAGGCAGAAATCTCTACTCACACCCACACCAAATTTTTCAGATTTTGGATTTAACTGTCCCTTTAAGCAGATCCACACTACAGAGGTGAAGTGAGGACAAAATATACCAAAATACAAGCAGTGCACACAGGGAGGACATATACACTTCAAAGTCAGCAGTCAAGATGACTGACATGACAGTTTGTGGAGGACATGTCCACTGTCAGTACCTGTATTCAACACTGAAATGATAGGATCACTTAAAAGCTGTTAAGGCTGAAGTGCTTTGATACATAATTCACACATCCAACAGTCAGCAGGAGTCTTACAGTATTTCTGCGCACCTGATATTATTCACTTTCCTTTTCATTCCTTTTAGCAGCAGCTCCTGAGAGAAACATGGCTGCTAATTGCTCCTCTAAGTTCACCAGCTTGTCTCTAACTGTGTCTCTACTGTTTGGTATTCAGATGCGTGGGAAATAGAAAGGTCACTGTGTGTCTT
>JAJHUR010091227.1:0-34083 GCA_027495735.1 Lutjanus campechanus
CCCCTGGTCTATAAGTGCGGAAAGTCGGGCTGGGGACCTTTTTGTTGCTCCTCCTGCACGATATGTACTGAAATATTAACTTTATTTGTAATTTTGTATCAATATACATAAAAACTATGCAGTGAGTTCAAGCAAATGTTGAGTTCAGATGCAGTTTAACATTCATAGCTCGAGGACATACAGCTCATTAACCTGTGGCCACTTGACATTTACATAACTTTCTTTTGCAATTGTCCTGGAGACTTTTGCAGTCTGTACTGACAATATATTTGAGTGAATCTGTCAACATTTATTTAATGCATGACTTCATATAATTATCTGGTTGAAACCTTTCAACTTTTGTTATACAGTAGAATAATATCCTCCAGACATGCACCACTTCAGACTGTGCAGCAGGGATTTCCACAGCTTTATTTCTATTCTCTGATCCTGTAATCATCAAGCTCCACATTTCCTCAAATTTAAAATTTAATCAAATGTAATCCAATCAATATATATACCTCAATATTCAGAAATATGTCCAGGAGCAGACTTTGATTGCTACACGTGTCTTATTTCTTTTTAGTTGTGCAATCATAGAGGATTGTATCCTGAAGGGTACAAGGGAATGTATTTGACTTGTTTAATTCTCAATATTTGTTTCTCTCAAAAGAGCTGTTTAGTGCTCTGTTGAAGTGATACATCAGACGCAACAAGTCACAGCTGATAAAAATAGGCATCTAGATTCAAACTTCCAGTGATAGTGACTCACGTCAAATTGGAGTTTGGTCTCACTGTCAATTCATCAGATACTGATGGAATGTCACGGCCATCAGCGACTCATACAGACGCAGGCAGTACCCATTCACGACGTCCCGGGCTTTTCAGTTCACTTCAATGTACATAAATCCATGGCTGTATAAGACATCCCAGGCTGCTGACATAGTATAAAGAGGGAAGTCCACGCATGGAGGAGGTTGGGTGGCTGGATGGCTCAAACAAACACAGGACTTTCAACCAAGAGACCAGGGTTCAAATCCGGTGTGAAACCAGAAAGTTGTAAGGTACATAACGTTATGTGTAGAGAGTGAAATAAGAGTCACCAAGCATGGAGTGACATGTGAGTTACATATGTCACGTGACTATTGTAACGTGAGTCGCTGCAGTGACACTTGACTTTCATCATGTGACTTTTGTAGTCATGGTAACCCCAAACAGGGTTTTATACTGTTAGGGAATATTGTTGATTATTTGATGTAACTTCTTTCTTGTATATTTTGACCCCTGTGAGTTTATCGTTGTCCTGTGCAGCTTCTGTAGACCTGTAACAAATTAACAGGAAGTGGAATTTTAATGTGAAAGGCTCTGTTGAGTAAATAAATGAGTGGATGGCGGAGCAACATGATTGTTTACCGTTGGCACTGCCACCAAGACGACTCAACGTGTAACTCAGTCTCATGTTGTCCCCAGAATGAAGTTATTACAGCAAATAAGTTGTGAAAAGCAAGATAAGAACAATACAGATACACTAACCAAGTAGTTTTATTTTCCGAAACCTAACAGTAGGGCTGCGCCCCTAATAGTCAAAGATTCAAATCATCAGTCGGAGCCTCTGTATTCTTCCCCTTTGTCAGTCAGTGAAGAAGCTTACAAAAATGCACACAGAGGTAACATTTCAATGAGGAATCAAATATATTTTGTATTAGCTAGTGCACATATGAGCAATAGAAAATATTCATTGGGATCAAATGGGCTATTGGTTGACTGATAAATGAGGGTGAAAGGAGTGGTTGGTAAACAAGTTTCAGCTCGTTTTATACAGAGCAGAGTCTCTAAATCACCACAAACCACAAAACTAACTGTAATGGAAGCAGAGAAGAGTGATCGAAATGGAGAGCAGTGTGACGTGCAGTCAGCCACCTCATCCAGATGCACCTGCGGAGCACACAGAGGACGCACAGCAGATGCTTGCTTGCTTGTTGTTTGTGCTTTTTGTCACCACTGACAGGCTCATATTGAAATTGTTAGTGTCTGACAACCTTATGGAAAGGATAACGACAGTGGGGGACATCATTTTAAAGCGCAAGACATGTTTTGTTTAACCATAAACAGCTGTTTAATTGCTCGCGCCAAACTCACCAGAACACTTTTGCATCATTTACATAAACTAAAACTCACCAAAAAAAGTCCTGGTTCATCTTTCCACTGTCCCAGTAATCACCAGTTCTGCTTTGGGCCAAATAAATCCTTAATTCACAGCATAATCCCTCCCACACCTAATCAAAGTGTTACCCTTTCTAAGTCTTTATCAGGTGTTACAAATGGCTTTCTGATAAATACTTTCTGGCCGTGTCAGATACTGCAGCTACAGGGTACCGTCTGCCTCAGTATCACACGCTGAGAGGCGCTGACATTCCCTTGGTATGTGATGAGTTTGGATGAAGAGGCGTTTCAGTTTATTAAACATGCTTTATCTATTGTATATACTACAGAGAGTGGGCTGGCATCTACAAAATGCAGCACACAACTTTATTTAAATTAAAGAATAAGGAGCTCTGAATAAACTATGACTGCAAAAATAACACATTTGTCTTGATTTCCAGTTTGAAAATACTGTCATCGGCTCTTAAGTCCTTTGAAATGTTTTGGCATCTCTCTAGAAATGCTTAATTGTACTGTTTGCATTAAAGTGTTAATCTAAGAGTACCTGTGATTACACTTTGCTTGTCGTGTGGCAAGCCCCATCAGCCTCTGAAATTTCAAATATGTAAACTTGACCACGGTGAATTCACTGTTACAGGCTGCAGCAACAGCGTGTTCAAATATTTAACGGTAACATGACATGTGAGTGTGAGAACTATATGAATTTGGATGTTGTGCAGATCTCGAGGGACCTTACAAGGCTTTTGCTGGAATGCTGAGTTCTGTAAGGACTGGACGAGAAAGCAATCAGGATTTGTTTAGTCAAGCCTTTAAATGTTCAAGTACGTCAATATATCTAAAAGAAATGTTCCTGCGTACAGTGTTGTTGCCGTTTTCTGCTAATTCCCCAAAATCTGACCGTGAGAGCTGAATTGCTGAGAAGAAAGTGACCTCACACCATCTACTCCATCCTACTCACTCTGACCGGATCGCATAATATCACAAATGTCCCAGACACATTCTTCGCTCCGGGCTCTTGGTTCCTGTGGTCAAAAAAGACAAAAGGCAATATCAAATCTGTTTCTTGGAAAACTGTAGCCAAGACTGGAGGAACAATAGCCAAGTTTGACATACCATACTTTGAAGAGATAGGCATTAAAATAACCACAGATACTTGGTTTTCTGTGTCCAAGAAATCATCTATCATAATCATACGAATACTGCACACATGCTTATGTTTTCCAGTTTGGCCAGTTCGGTATCACTTTACATTAAACATTACCATGAAGCTACTTCTGTCAGCCAGCTCATATGGAATAGATTCTTGCGCGAATATATGAAGCATCAATGTTCTGGCTCTGACCTCATCACTTCCCAAATTGAAACGGGTGGTGAGTGAAGATAAACTTCCCTCCTTCTGTTGGTACACTCAGGTGGATGCTGCGGGTGGAGGTCTGGCTTTTGAAGTGCTAAATGAACAGCAGCGCTGGTGGCAGCAGTATCAGCAAGTGGCAGCGTGAGATGAGCGGTGTGGCAGCAGGCATGCAGGTAAAGTAGGCTACAGTGCCTGATAAAAAAGGTTGTGCTGGATACATTATGTTTGAGATGCATATGCCATATGACTGTGGCACTCCTTGGGGATGAAGAAGCATTCATAATAAACATTAAAATTAAAACACATCTGCTGGGTCTCTAGTAAAGGCGCTACATGGATTGGTTTATCTGTGGCTAGCCTAATCTTTGGAATCAAAAATCTTTTAAGTAAGTGTAGCAGAATGATGTATGTTGCATGTCTGTTTGGTGTAAGTGGGCTTGTACTGTTTTGCTCCCCTAACAACTCAGTTTTCATTAGCCAATCACTGTAGGAGGACACTCAAGTACTGTAATGTCAACACTCTCTGACTCTCTGATGCTGAAGGCACGCCCCACTTCCCGGTTGCCTCGTTTCTTGTTCACCCTGGTCCGCAACTGTCACATATTTCCCACTTGTGGATTCCCCTCGTTCTGGTAGTTAACCATTTGAGTATCGCTGGTGGTCATCTCTGTAGCAGTATGAGCGCTGTACGCTTCCCCCTCCTGCACTGAGTGTGTTAACAGATGCTGCCTGACTGGGACTCTGGGCCAGGTTCTGGGTTTAACTGTTTCACTGGGGAGCTGCGGTGGCTATGATAGCTCGCGTTCAGAAACGCTACAGCTGGCATTGATTCTCAGACTGTTTTGCTGGTGTACTGACATAACTGTCAGCCCTTCTTTTAGATTTGGGCCGTCTTAATTGTGTGAACATGTGGACAGTGGGGTTCATCTTATTACATTGCTGTTATTTTTGTGGGTCTCACCGCCCCTCTGGGTGATCTGATTTAATTACTTAATTTCTTTTGCTCCTGATTCACTGTCTCACACTATTGTGTTACTCTTTATTTCTTTCAATTAATATTATTTTTGTTTCACGTGTTTGCTTTATGGTTTCTTTTGTTTCAGTTACATCATGTGATTGTGTTTTCCTGTAACCAATGTTTGTTTTGTTAAGCTAATTTTAGTTATTTTTTATTAAGTTACGAGTTGATTTCTATTTCTCTGAATTAATATTTTCTTTTTTTTTGGTCATTTGTTTAGCTTCTTTTGTTGCATATATTTGGAAGCTCACACTGTTTTTGTCTTAAATTGTTTATCCTGTTTAATGTGCAATTATGTGGCTGCCAACCATTTTTAAATAGTTTAATTTTGTTTTGAATTATCAGATTAGGTGTTTTTGGTTTGAGTGTGACTCAGTTACAGTAGTAATTGTTTCCTTCTCATGGAATTTTAATGGATTTTATAAATTTTTTAAAGACTGTAATACAGAATGAACAATTTTCCCTTTAAACAGAATCATCTCTCTGATATCTTCTCTGGTCTTGGTACTGTCTAAATTTAATGTAATTCCTTGGGTGGTACTGTCTGTCTCTTTTGGTGATTTAATAAGGTAATACTTCCATCTAATACCACCACCAGTTTGCCACATATGTATGGGAGAAACAACTATTAAGTTCCACAAGTTAATGAGTTCTACAGGAGAGACTGCAACAAAAAGCCATACATGAGAGCAGCACTGGTACTTTGATAAAACATCAGGCCACGCCCCTTCTAGAGGGATAGAAAACTGAATATGCCATTGACAACAATTCAATCGGACATGTTTTTGAATTACAGTTTTGACAAGTTTGTATGAATTCGTGTTGAGTCAGGTTGAACCTGAGCATCACACAATTGGCCATAGAAAGCTAATATTAAATTACCAAGTAGCTGTACAGTAAATAGATGACCATTAGTCTAAACTAAGCTGAGATTTAGTCAGAGACGACAGTCTGCCTCTGCTGTACTCACGTTAGTTCTCCATCAGTAGCAATAATTACTGTTCTCAGGAGGCTCATACATTTTTTTTGGGATCCTTTCCTCTCCAGGAAGGACAAGGAACCAGAGACTGTAATGGATTTGTATATTTATTGATTTTACAGCCTGCTACAAAGCAGCTTTTTGGCTTTTTTTCTGCTCTCCCATTATATGAAACCGTTTTCCACCAGAAGGTTGTGTGACCTTGCCAACTCAGGCTGGATGACATATTGCTGGTCTGACATATGAATATTATGCTGCCACACATCACACTGAGGAGACATTTCATACTGTATGTAGTAAGCTGTGGTAACATGAAATGCTGCTGTTTGACTAATAAAGAAATTGACTTGTGTTAGAGTCCTGCACCTGGTTGGGTATCCATGGGCGGATGACCCATAAACACACCATGTAAAAAAATATATTTATATAAATTAACGGGTGCAGGCACAGATAAAAAATGAACTAATTGCAGGCAGGCAGCAAGTGAGAACCATAATATAACACATACAATACAGGAATATGTTTTTCCCCTGGAGAAATCAAAAATTGAAACGATTCTGCAGCATTTTTAACATTTATATTTATATAAAAAGTAAAAGTCAGGCGGGTGTAGATTTGACTTAGAGATAATTGCGGTTAACGGACCGCTTCTGGTTTTCAGCTTTACAGGTGCAAGTGGGGACAGGTTTGTAAAACTGGACCTGTGCAGGACTCAGCTTTGTGTAGGCTGGAGCAGACGAGGAAAGAGAGCCAAAGTGAAGACCAAGCATTAAATCAAGGAAACCTCTCCAGGTGCAGTTGTAGATTTTAGTTTGATTGATTTATTAGCTGCTATAACCCGACTTGGGTTATGTAACTACTATATTATACAGCATAACAAGAAGAAAAATGACATTTAAAAGCAATATCCATGACATTGAGTACACTCATGACATAGAGGTCTGATAAGAGAGAATTTTAAATCAATAGGTGTTGACATTATGTAACAGCATTACAGTAAATTCAGGGAAGATCAGAACGTGGGCTGCTTTTCATCTCAGGAAAACTTGACCTTTTGTTTGTGCCAAGGTTCCCTGATGTCATGCAAAAGAAATATTACACATCGATCACTGTAATGCATACAACATGTCTCTGTGAAGGTACATGCAGCTGTAGAAATTTACAGCTCTATACACTTCCCTCAATAAATTCCTTAGTGTGTTTAACATGCCAAGATGTTAACAGGTTTGAATATATTCTTACTTTTAAAGGTATAGGGAGTCTTTTGTTTGACCTGCCGTCACTGTTAATATGTCTCACACAAGACAGCAAAAAAAGCAGCATGTAATCTTTCTCAAGAAATTGTGTCTGCTAAACAGTCTCTTTCTCATATTCAGCAGCAGTGTTAATCATCAAGGCATGACAGCACAAAATGCTCCGAAGCCCTGTGAGAATGGTCAACCTTTTTCAAAATCCAATAAGCTTCTAAAGTACTTGTCTTTTTTTTCTCATTTTGTCTTTGTTTCCATATACATCTGCGAGCTAATGGCGGGGGTTATGCACACAGTCAGGTTTTCGATACTATCTCATTTGTTGTCATTAAAGCCGTGTTATTGCAGAGCATGCATTCATTTGTCCCCTGCTACCTTTCTATCTTTATTAAAAATGAATGATAAAAGCTATGAACAACAACCCAGAGGAGACAAGAGACGGACAGTCCCTCATCTCCCTGTGAGTCAGTGCTGATGCTGTAATTGATCCAATCAGTTTTTATTACACTTCTAATATGAAGGCTGTGGAGGATAAAGTGTTCATGTTGTTTTATAAAAGTTGTGCTTACTTGTCCTGTCATTTATCTTCATAGAGTCTTTATTTTATGATTGTCTTATTAGGGAAGCTGCAAGACAGCAGAGTACTGAGCTGGAAAAAGACAAAGTTTATGTTATATATTTTATTTACCAAACTTTATGGCTTGAGACCATTAAAAAGATCACTCAGTTGTCAGTCTCGGCAGCACAACATACCGTATAGTTATATAATTTTACCATAGTGGCAGACTTGATATGCTGTATTACATTATCAAGATGTAAAGATTAGACATTCAGAAGCAGAATTCAGAGTCCTTATTGTAGCAGGACAAAACTGATGTCGCTGTCTTAAATGATGACTGTCAATGGCAGATTGTCAGCTTGCTGGCTATTAAACCTAAAGTTAGCTCCCAACATTTCCTCCTCACTCGTTTTAAAATGGAAACTCTTCAAAGGGGGTCTTAAATATGCATGATATTGCTGAGGCAATTATGCACCACACCACTTGATGATCCAGCAGACATAATTCTAGATAAAGAAACGACATTGTTCTTGTATTGTAGTGTAGAACTAGTTAGTCCTCGTGTGAAAGTAAACTCTCTTTGGCTGCTGAGCTCACATACTTGTTTGTAGGCTTTTAGGCAGTCTGTATCACCAGAAAAATGATTGTCTGGGTCAAATGTGCAAGCCGCTTATTCTGACTCATGTTTCCATTTATTACTAAGCAGAAACCTCTAGTGGTCATAGTAATTATGACGGGAAAGGTATGATGGATGAATGGATGGCTCAAGCACAAGCTCAGGACTTTCACCCAGGAGAGGGTTTGAGTCCTTTATGAAAAGAAAAGTCAGTGCGAAGTTTAAAGTTTCGTTATGTTCATGACTTCTGTTATGTCACTTCTGTCACAAGAGTGATGTCGCTTCTGTCACATGTACCTATGTAACCTGCTTATTTTAACCACAACTACGATCTTTTCCTCAATCTGCCCAAGTAGTTTTGTTGGCTAAACTTGCCCGATAGTTTTATGGCTAAACATAACCAAACTGTGACCATTTTACAACATAAACCACCTGTGCAATGCCTTGTTACCTAAGTCACATAAGTCAAGCAAACAGTCAATCAGTTGTCTTGTGACCTTTGGTGGGGTCCAGACCCCAAAGTTGGGAACCACCAATGAACCACTGAGAAAGCGAATCCCTTCCAGACTCTCTGCAGTCTGCAGCGTTCAGGAGAATCACTGTTTCGGAAACTTAAAATCATAATTTAAAGAAATGCTTTTGATCTTGCTTATGTTGAGTGCATGTTACATAACTGTCTCCATCTGAAATACTTTTCAGGCCACACTAAAACCCTAAAATCAGGCTTACCAAGAGCACAATCACTTTCATCACTTCTTTGTAAGCAGTAACATGTGTTACACCCAAAATAAAATCCTTTGAGAAGGCAATAATCCGTAACTTTTATTGTCCTCTGCATTGCAACAAAACCAACAGGTGTCTGGCTCAAACTGTTTTTGATTGAAGTACTTAAAACCCACTTTCACAATACTGATGAGTGAGTGTTTTGTAAACACTGCACTGTGGAGACCCATCAGGAAAACTGTGATGTCTTTTTAAGAGCTAATGTTTCACAATGCAGAATGCTTTCTAATAAAATAAATTTTGTCATTTGCTTTTTTGGCTTGAGAACACATGCATGAGCGTGTTTCTTCCCAACAAAGAATATGAGCTGCAAAGTGAATTCAGACAGACAAAAGTCTCAGCATCTGGCAAAATATTCATTGCATAACATATTGATCAGTGACAAACAACCCTATCAAACCTTCACCAGCGTAGTCTGCTCTTCAGGGAAAAGGATAATTCATTGCAGTTTTCAATTTATAGGTCAGAAAGGCTCTGAGAGATAGTTATTGTCAAACCCTTTGACAAAAAACTATCGGACAATGACCCCAGATAGCTTTGGCAAACTTCTGAAAAAAACAATGATAATTCAGGCTCTCTCTGACAGATTTATTATATTCTCATGGAACATTCAGCAGGAAAAGTTGGAATATATCTGCTACCAAACTGCTGATAGAAAAGAGGCTTAAACAAAACCAGATTTTTCATTCATCGCCAAATTTCAGTTTTGTCATCAATCTTCACCTAAGTTCTGTTACTAATCAGAAACAAAAGCACAAAGAAAGAGACAAATAAGTTAACAATGTTATTTTGTTTTCTGGTCTAAAGTTCTTACAAATTTCTTATCCAATTCTTTAATAATGTCAAGCAATTAGAATACTTAAAAACTTTATTAGTGGGCATTTTGTGGGTCTGCATGTCAGGCATGGAGTTGCTAATCTGGAGGAACAAAAAGGCAGAGAAAAAAAGTTGTAAACAGTCTTAAGTGAAAACAGCATGTTGTTTCTTTTCAGCAACAGTTTGCTTTATGAGTTAGAATGGCACCAATGATATGCTGATAAATCCACAGCATCTAAGAAGTGCCACAGCAGAGCGCACCACCGTTACGCACAGTCCTTCACTGTGTTTACCTTCACTATACAGCCTGAAAATGTGACCAAGTAGACCTCAGTCTGACAGTAGTCAGACTGGTCAATTTTAATTCTCTATTCTGCTAATCAGGAGACATCTCATTAACAGGGCTCATCATAAACTCTTTTCCAACTTTCTTTTTGTCCTTTAAACACATTTCAATGCAAACTCTGTCGTGTAACATGAATTACTACACTATATGACCATGTAATAGATGAGATGCATTAGAATCATTGCTAATATAGCGTTGGTCCGATGTAATCGTCACCACCACATCACCTGTGTTTGGGTGCACATTTGTGGTGATGTGTGTTCATGTCATGACGCTCTGAACCATCCAGACATTTCCTGAGGTAAAGCTTCACATTTGCTGGACTGTCATTCACCTTCACCAGCACTTTTGCACAATGCACTGGTGCACATACATGAACCAAAATAAAAGATGCACATGGAGATGCACAGTCCATGCAACTGAGTATGCTCCCACATGGACTCAGACTTGGCATTTATTATTCACATATCCAAAAAATATTAAACTGAGGCTGCAAAGCATGCGTTTGCAATGTTGTAGGAGTGAGCCTGGAGACGGGGCTGATAGTTATGCACTGAAATGGAAAAAAAGATGATATTCTAGAAAATACATTGTCACTAAAACAATTTACAACAAAACATATCACATGATTTTGTGGGGTTACAGGTTATGTTACAAAAAAGTCACAATCAACATATTCACTATTTAATACTGTGTGGAAGCCAATCATAGATGCTAAACGGGGTAATATTATCAGCTCTGCCCAGCTCTGGATTTTATCTGGGGAAGTGTGCACTCCAGAAAACCCAGCCAGTGTTAACTAAGATATTGTTACAATTGACAAACACATGGGCCCTGATCCTAAAAGCCTTTAATGTTACTCTTAAAGTTAAAAGTGAAAACATATGGCAGCAGTTGGGTAAGCTAAGAAGTCAAACATGATTATGTTAGAATGAAATAACAGGTCTACACTGCAATACAAGAGCAGTGCTGTTTCTATATTTCCATGTCTTCTATACATAATTCATAAACTGGTGAGGGTGCTGACTTCAGCCTGGGACATGCAGCTTTAGCCTCAGTCTCTAAACATTATATCATGTACGTATCAAGTACATATTTTAATTTAACCCTTTTTTTTTTTTTTTTACAAAATTCCCACTTTAAAACAAGTCATTTGGAAAAATTAATAAAATCTACTGAAGGATCAATTGTTCTCAAAAACTATACTAATAATTTCAAGTTGTACATCTGCTTTTAAGAATCTGCACAAAACAACCACTCTACGGATGCAGCTGGTTACTTATAACATTTTTGATGGTGCTACTTTTGATTATTCACCCAGCAGAGAAAAATATGCATATTATGTCGAGAAAGGTATCACTGGTTATTAGTTTAGTGTCCCTTCACATGTCTGTCCCACAGCTGCAGGAAGAGAAACTTATGGAGTTATTTTTTTAAACTCTACAAAATGGCCACAAAATTGATTTTTCCTGAAGTGGGTGAGCTTGAATAACTATATTTTTCATTTCACTTCAACAAGCTCAGACAGTAAAATTATAAGGTTCTATCTGCATCAATTATTAGATTTTGGTGGGGTGTGAGACATTTTTCCAAAGATCCTTTTTAGATGATAATTAAGAGATTTTAAAAGGTACCTACCAGGGAATTTAAGTTTATGGAGTGAAGAAGTCCTATAGATCCTAGAATGTTACAGTGTTTTAGGAAAACATTTTTAAAAGTTAAATGTTTTGTAGATGGTTCTGCAATGGCAGCATGTCTGTCAACACGTGATGCTGCATGTGCTCCCTGTGCACATTATATTTGGATAGACAGATGATCTGCAACCCAGTTCTTTCGCTGTCAGATAAAAGGCCAAACTAAGTGGAAACATGCCTTCAGATGATGAAATGGACACCAACCTGGCATGCCATCCTCTTCACCCCTAATCCATCTTAATCCCAGCCCGCTCAGGTCAAGCATCATTCCAGATGAGCTGTCTGGAGGAGACAGCTGCTGTCTTCAGTGTAACAGGGCTGCAACAAGCAGGCAAGCACAGAAAGCAGTTTGGCTTTCGAGGTCCACTCATCAGGAGGATTTCATGGCCTTCTCCTTCCTGTGTCTACCGCACAGCATCAGTTTACCCTCATTTGTATGATAATTGAACTCTGGTTGTGCCAAATGCACTAGAGGGAAGAGCAACAGAGGCATTTAATGTGGTCATAGTGGGATATTAACTGGGCCTTTCTTAGGCTTTTGTTCCCCTCCTCTGAATGGCTGAGGCCCACAGGCCATGTAAATTTATGATATTGTGAGTTTGTTGAGTGAATCCTGGACCCTGGCTTGCTATTGCTCAACTCGGTTTCAAACACGAAGCACGCAGAGGCCATGCAGAGAGGCCAGAGAAAAAAGGTCGGCAGAGGGTTGGCATTGATCATAAATTGGTTCAACAGGAGGTAATGACACATGATACGAGTTACCTGACCTGCTGCTTTGAATATAGGGACTGGCCTTCACTCCTGCTACGCACAGTCACTATGAACATATGTATCATATTGGCCACTCTGGAAATCGTATTTCTGTGCAGATGTTCACGTTTTTCCTCTTTTTTTTCCTCTTTGTAAGTGGTGAACCGATACCAGAAAAGGGGAGGCTTTCTCATTCCCAGCTGCAATAAACAGCATCCACGCCAAGTTTCTGCTATCGCTCTCTAATCTACAGTACTTAGCCATGTTTTGCAATATCTAGAATGATCATATATTATTTTTGAGTGCCTGCCAAGTTTTTACCCCCTTATCACACTTGATCATGATCTGCTGGGAGAGACAATGGAATAAATCATAAATTGTAAAACACTGCTGAACACACACCTCCATAAAAATCATTAGTTGGTGACAGAGCTGGAAAGTAAATCTTGACTGTAAAGGCTCATTCACACCTTCAGTTTCTTGCTGACAGGTGCGTAGGTGGAAATATCTATAGGCAAGAGAAGAGAGAACTCCAGCACGTTGTCCTTGCCGATGCCGCTGAGGTCAAGGGAATCATCTGTGATGTTGTTATAAAATCTTTCAACAGTGAAACTTAATGGCATCTTTATGACAAGTCCAAATTGTACCACTGTAACTGAGGTCAAGGAAATTATTCATGATACAATTATAGTCTCATGACAGCCAATGTCAAACCAACCCCATTTCACAGCTTAATATAATGGTAACACAAAAAGCTTAATAGTTTCTTTAAGTTTGATAATTAGGTCTGTTTATGGCAAGTTATGTCTTGGTTATGTCATTTTGTTCCAATAAATACATGTCAAACAATGTCAGCTTTTTAAAAAAAAAAAAAAAAAAAAGACATCATTGACTGATTCAGTGGAAACATTCATTAAGATTCCTTCATGACAGGTGTCATGTCATGGTTATGACCAAATACTGTCACACACCTCGGCAACTCATACAGTACAGACGCGCAAGGTAGCTGTTAGCGGCTGTATGAGACGCATTGGGCCTTCAATGTTTAAACAGGGAGAAAGTCTGCATATAGAAGAGGTGGGTTGGTTGGTCCATGTGCATCCAAAACGTTATTAAAAGTTTTAAAGTACATAACATGCATTATGTGACATACTTCTTTTAACCCAAAACATGCTCTTTTCCAAAATCTACCCAAGTAGTTTGGTGCCCTCAACCCACCCAAACTCTGACTGTTTCACAATGTTAATTACGTACTGTGCAGCCTTTCTCGCAGTGTCACATATAGAGGCTAAAGGGTACCTTGTCCACCAATATGAGACACAGAGGACTGTATATAGTCAACGAGCTGGGATGAGAATGTGTTGTTGTTCTGATGGTGTCATGTCAGTCTTATATACACCTCTTCAAACAAAGTTTTACCCAATAAACTTTATTAGAGATACAATGTCTCATTTGGTAAAGCTGTGGAACAAAGAACATTCCAGACAGATACACCTCTTCAGGTGAGGTGCGGTCAAAAACACAACTTTTGTTCTGATCAATATCCCAAACAACTGTTTCACATGAATAGCCCATGACTGTGATCCGCCAGCTAAAGAGAGTCAGTAACCAGCCAATGAAATTACACAAGTATCCTTTATCTTGCTTGTCAATGCCAAATTAGTATCATGACACAATCTCCCCCCTAGTTTCAGTCCTTGACCTGAGATAGACTAAGCCTGTTCCATCTCTGGACACATGAAAATCAATCTTTTCTCCAAAATAAGAGTCTGGATTAAATGTTTTTTTAATGATAGTATGCTAACATGCTAAACTCAGATAGCAAACAATATATCTGCTCAACATCAGAGATTTTTATAAATTGTAAATGTGGTCATGTTGGCTAGAATCATATCTGTCCATCTATGGGTCAACTACTGGACTACAAATCTAATCAGTCAAACTCCACAGCATCCATCACACCAAGATCATTTCATCCAGTGGGACAGAAAATGGCAAAGCACTCGATAATATTTAAATAATTCAATGAATAGCTTAGATTTAACTACAGAGTACACACAGTGTCAGTTTCAACACGTTCCATCTAAACTGACCTCATTTCCTCAGTAACATCTCAGTGTTTTCTGTAAATAGCTGGCATAAATGGATTACATCAACTGATCAACATGTCGAGCATTTACATTTCACCAGCTGTTAGAGCAGCTGAAGCGATGGGAGGAATGTCGGTGGCAAGAAGAAGCCTCAGTGGGGTCTGTAAACACCAAGCCAATGAGGTCTATCGACTTCCTGCTGCTTGAGTGCTCAGGGGTGAAAGGATTATTGACCACTGTGCTGAATTCATTTGTTTGCAGTCATCGAAACCTCAGCTTTATACCTGCTTAAGTTTTGCTTATAATGCTTAGTAATTTGAATTATTTATACTTTACTGTAGAGTATTTCCGTAGTATATCATGTAGTATAACAGTCAGAGGGGACATTTTTCTGCGCTGAATAATACTTTGAGTAGGGTAGACTGGGTACAGTTGCAACAGTTTTGTTGACTTATAAGTGTCATGGTTTGCATGAGTCCAGGTCAGTGTGTATGGCTCGCACATGATGTTCTGTCACGGCTGATGTGATGACGGTGGTAAATAGTTGTTGCAACCATCCCAAAGCTAAGCAGCCATATCAAAACAGACTATGCAACAATATTTCTCAACATAAACAAGTCGCTGTGGGGCACATAAATGGATAGTTCACCCAAGTACAAATTTGTAATGCTCTTTTCAAAATACACAAGTCATTGTGAGGTAGATAAAGTTACAGGATAGTTCACACAAAAATCAGTATTCAAAACAGATGTAACATTAATTTATAATAAGAATCGTTGCATTGCAAATTGCTCAGTTCTTCCGGTCTCACACTGACATAGGGAGAGATTGAAGAACATCTGTAACATCTGCACATTGTCTCGATGTAGACCTGTGTTCTACAAAAGAAAAGAAGAAATATGAACGAAATTCTACTATAATATTATTGTTTAATAAATAATACTATTATATATACATAATACTACATAATACTTACCATCTCATTGTAAAGCAGTGCATATTGAGAGTTAATTCATAAAAATCAGTCAATCTGTCATATGTTATCATCTTTGTCAATGGCATGGGTAATTAGCAGGCACATGTAAGATTAATATACAAAGATTTGGTTGGTGTAGTCCAAATAGTTTGCAATGAAGTGAAATTTTCAGTGCAGGATTTATATTTTGTAACAGAGCATGTTTACAATGTGGTATTAGTACTTTTTTAATTTAAGTGAATGATCTGAATGCTGTCTTCACCACTGTGTTCTTGTTACCACTTCATAGATGGTTGCATAGCTGACACATGTTTGTTGTTTCCTAAGTAGTTTCACTGTTGGCTCTGACAAAATGAGGATTACACATTTCTTCCATTGAAGAATTCATTGTCTTCTTTCCAGTTCAATGAGTGTGCCAACAACACTTTCCCAAAAGAAAAAAAAAAATCCAGACTGCCTGACTCTCATCTGTCACTTCACAGCGGTGTTCTGCTGGGAGCTGCTCCTCGCTGAATACCAGACTGATGTGCCTTTATAAATTGTGTCTTGCCATTACTGAGCCACCATATGCTTCAATCTGCTCAAGAACTAAATGGCTGCTGACACATACTGTATGTGGAGCTTTTGTAATTCACTACCCTCTGTGGAGCTTTATATCTCTGTGCTACAATGGTACAATTCAGTCTGTACTGTTGTGCAGAAAGTAGCAAATATTTCACAGTGATACATCATTTTGTTGGAATGAACACTTCCATATGATTATTAGTAATTACAAACAGGCAAAGCATAAGCTTTGAACGAAACAGCAGTTGACACAAAATTTCAGGGTCTGCAATCACTCAGTACATCTGTAGCATTTTAACGCAGAAATTCCAGACCATTTTTCAGAATAAAACCAAAACTATTGACATAAATGCAGACATACACATGGTCAAAACTATGTGCACATCTCCCTTCACATACTTTATTGTATTTTGCTGTGAGGTTGTTTTTCATGGTTTCTTTTTTTTGTTCTTTTTAAAAAAAATCTCACTCGCATTTTAAACATAATATGCTTCCAACTTTGAGGCAAAAGGTTGTTCCCCTGCACAAACCATAAACAAATAGTTTTCAAAAGTTTGGTAAAACATGACTGGCTTATGCAGTCAGGTTCCTAACAAGCAATTTATTTGAATTAATTTGCAGCCGTAGCAGCCTACGTAGCCTATCCAAAAATACAGTACTATGGCTGCAGCCACGCAACGGATTTCACAAAAAGCAGCAAAAAATTCACAGTGATGATTTACAGTTTGAAAAATATATATTGCACAGAGGATGATTTAACAGTAGAAAATGTAAATATACAATATATTGCACAAGACAGTTCCACATTAGAGATGTGAAGGATTAACAGTATGTATAAAAATAAGAGTACATGAGGATATATTATGCCGTATGGTAATGTAATATGTATATCAGTATGCACCCTGAGACAGAGAATAGTGCAAAAAAGCTGCATGCTGATGTTGTAAGTGATGAGGGATATAACAGACACCTAACAGTGCCACATTAAGTCATGCTGGTGTTAAATAGTCTTAGCCCTGTGACAGACTGCGGTCCTGTCCTGGGATGTACCCTTTCTTGAGGGAACACTGACTGCGAGCCAGGCTTTGTCATTCAACATTAGCGCTCACTTATGCTTTTTGTGGCTGAATGGGAGCAAATCCCTGTAGTTAGGTTCCAAAAAATCCTTCCCTGGGGATTATTTTCTACACCTAAAACAAGCAAAGGTACCATTACCTCATTATCACCCTCTACTTTTCCACAAAGCTCCTTATTGCTCTACTCTTTTGACAGCTGCTCATTCAGTTTTTCGTAGTTTAGTCCTAATCACATGTATGTTAAAGGCTCTGGAAAGAACCCTAAATGCTGATGCCCATCAGTCTCATGCTGTGATTCTCCTGCTGTATCGACTAAGCTGTTATTAGTGGTAAAAGGGGCCTGAACTGAAGTCATGGGGCCAGCCTTATGTATATATACCTCAGGAAATGTCTCTTCGAAAAAAATCTCTTGAATATATAAACCCTCAGTTAAGTGCATTAGAGACCAGACACAGGAGGAAATAGTATGGAGTCTTACACAATCTGAGTCCAAACTATGTCCAATTATGTTTATTAAATCCTCATAATTAATATACATTTTAAAAGCAAATTAGTGTCAGGCGTCATGCCAAACCCATTACTCTTCTATATTACTGCAGGACTTCAGTGAATGATGCATATAATTTGGATGAAAGCTACTCCAACACAAACATGCTATTACCTCAGCATGCCTGAGAATGTTTAAAGTACAAAGCAAGATGCCAAACTGTCTTTGTCAGTCAAAAAGTCTATAGATATTATTTTTAGACAGCAAAAACAAAGTTGAGAGCACCTTAAACTTTACGAAAGGCATTGCTCCTCTAGATAAATTAAAATGAAATAAACTAAATGATAAAATGGCATCTTTCAAGAAAATGTATCCATAAGAAACAAGCGTGGATATGATGCAGTCTGGGTTGATTCAGAGAGCATTTACTCTCGCCACAAAAATACAATTAAGTGTAGACATAAGATATATATTTATCTTACTAATAGATGTTCCATTTTTCATTCTATTGCTAAATGAACCCTCTAGCAACCTACTTCATGAAGAACCAGATGACTGAAATAATTACTTCGATCCTTCCTGTCACTTTAGATCTTCACCCTCCATTGACATGAAACACATCTCTAGGTCCCATTTCCCAGAACACTGGCTTTTGCACAACAGCTGCCTTACGTGCGGTATAATCCTCAAATGTTTTTCCAGAGGCACTAGGTTTATATGCTGTGGTATTCTTACAGATTATAACAGCATGGAAATAAGGAACCAACATGTGAAAAATCATCTCAAGTTAAGAGGAAAAAGAAATGAGAAAATTTGCAGTATGGCTTTTCCAGGTCAGGAGGCACTATTAAAATGTCTCTGAGGAAACCTTTGATGATAATGGAGTTTGGCAAGGAGGCTCAGAACAATCTAGTAATGATAAAGGAGTTGTTTTATGGCTTCAGAGGCAAATAAACTTCATTAATGGAAGCATTTCAGTATTTTATGTACGGCTACATTGCACTCCCTTGTTGCTGACAGTACACAAAGTCGCACTGAATTAAAATGTAATTATTTTTAGAAATACATAGTCTCGCACTTTATTTTACAGTAAACTAATAAGATGTAGCAAGCTGTACTTTGTATCAAATCACACAAAAAACAGAAATAATAAACCTTGCTTTAGTAGACATTAAACAAACACAATTATATTAGATACAGTACACCCAACGGCATACTTATAAGATGTAATGAACCGTACTTTCTATCAAATGGACAGAAACTAGACATGTGGTCTTTATCAGACAGTATAAGACCCTTTATTTGACTTTATTGAAGGGTAATTAGGGACAAATCACAACAGAACTGTACTGTATAAAGTGTATTGTTTTCCAATGTTAGACCCTTATTAGACTTTATTCCCATTATTACTGTAAACTACAGAGAAACACATATCTGCTACTTCCCCATTTAAAAATGTGATTTGATTAAAGAGGTGGCCAGTAGTATGGGACCGAGCCAAAGAAAATGTGTCTGAAGTCTTATCACTGTTCTGTAAAATAAAGTGTGACCCAGAGTGCTCACAGTCACAGTTTTGTATTAAAGTTCTATGTATCTGTGCACTTTCATGTGTATCATAGTTAACCTTGTCAACTTATCTGAGACTAGTGGAGCGATTTTGTGGGCGAGAGGCATGGGCTTGGCTTCTCAGTGTGTGTCTCTGCTTTATTGATTTGTTTGGCTGAGTCACCTCCCTCCAATATAGAGCTGTGACATCCTCATTTAACGAAAAAAGGAGAGGAGAGGAAAGGTTCTGTTTGCCAAGTTTGTGGACCCGGTATTAAATTCTGATGATTTACTCCTGGCACTGTGTTAGCCACAGAAGCAGCCTTCATACATGATGGTAAAGTAATTTAAATGGTGAAACTGAATTGTGGTAAAAGATGTAGAAGGTAAAGCAGACCTCAAGTGATCATACATGTGGCTCAGACTTTCCTAATTGCCAACCTGTTATTTTCAAATAGGGTACATGAGACCCATACTGCTTTAATCAATTTATGCATCCCAAAAGGTCCCATCTAATATTACACAAAAAGCACAGATATGTTGCTGCTTTACCTTGAAAACCAGAGAGAATATTTACAAATTCTGTCTCCAAGGACATATGCAGTTCATTTGCGGATCGCAATTTATGATCGCTGGAAACATTTAGCTCCACAGCGGGAAGAGAGCTCAAGGAAAAGAAAGAATCAGGGAGTCAAAACTGAAGGCGTAGGTTTGTATCCCTCCCATCTCATACTTTAATACCTTCAAGTTAGTCAGTGCTTACTTTTTCCAAATACATAACCGAGACTACAGTCATTTTTGTAACTTTAAAGGCAAAAATACCAGCATGTCATAATTCAGTGCTCCCTTGCAAGTCTTACGCACTTTTGTTTGGCTATGTTCATCTTTAAATAAGTGCTGGAAAAGATTTTTAACACCATATGTCAGATATTACTGAAGATAGGTTCAAACCTCTGTTACACCAAAGAAAGGTATCATAGCTTTTGTCACCTTGTTAGCTGGAGAATTGATAGATTAATTGGAAGTTCAAAGTTCAAGTTCATGTTCTTTATTTCCTTTAAGTGGAAAAAAATCAGAATAACATCAAAGGTGGAGTGAGAGCTGCTGGAGAAAGATAGTCGAGACTGAGAATTCCCAGGTGATCAAATACCAACGGCTGCAGAGTCGGACCAAGCTACTCAACAAAACAATCAGTCTCAGCAGTCAACTTTCTCTAGAATCTCATACTCCACCTTCAAAGGGCACATTCAGCAACTCTGAAAGGTGTAGCTTTCTTTCTTCAGTGTTTTATTATTATTACCATCAAGGAGGCTATGTTTTTGGTGCCATCAGTCTGTCAGTTTGTCAGCAGGATTACAGAAAAATGTTTAAACTTCATGCTTTATGTTCTATGCATATCAGAAAATAGTGTACCATTGGTCTTGGCTTATGTCTGGGCTCTCTGAGTGAGCTCTTGTTGCATAATGCTTACAATTTTTTTTGGTGGTTCTGTTTTGTATCACTATTGTATTATTATTTTGTATTATGAGTGCATATTGATAGTGACAGCCACTCTTTCTCTGTTAATGTTTGTTGCAAAATCCAATAAACAAAGTGATGAAATTAAAATGTTTACAGAAACATATTAAAACCACTCCCGCTGTACCATGATCCACCTTTTTTTTTAACCATTAATCTGTATATTTAAAGTATTCCAGTCACTGCTTCTACATCTGTAAATATGTTACATTTAGGGTATGAGGAGGCGACAGTACCACAAAGAAGCAGCATTTTTTAACTTAAACTGTGTATAAGTAGCTGTGACTGTTTAGATCTTAAAGAACATATGGATCGTTTAGCCCAAACTAATGACCCCTGAAACAGTTCCAACCCACCTGGGATTACTACTGAAATTCCTGACTACCACTCTGCCACTCGCTTCTCCAAAACCTGGGAACAAGATCGGGGGAGTTTGGGATTCTGTTTGTTGTTTTTAGAGCCAACCCCCCGACGATTTCGACTTGGTTGCATCACATTCATTACCATTTTACAAACACCCAGCGCTGGTCTTGTTGGGCCTTGATTTGCTTTAACATTATACTGTTACATTATACATAAATAGAATCCCTGTTGGCGTTTTGAATGTATGGTCCAGGTTAAACCTCTTCCTTAAGCAGCGTGGGACCATCTCATCTAAGTCGGTTTGTACTCGATGTTGAAGTCTGAAACCACTGGAAAACATTATGCAAGTACTGTATCACTTACTTAGCAGGTGGTAAACTATAAAATTGTAAATCAACCCCTTCCTCTATTTGGATACCATTAAAAGGATCTTACAGCTATAAAATCTGAGACCTAATCTGGTGAAAGGAGGATAATCAACAATTAGATCATTAATTTAAGGCAACATTTTTCAGTATGGACATGTTTTTTCAGTGTTTTTATTGTGCTTCAGTTTAATGTACACCTTGAACCCAAAGCGTGATCATTTCTCTCCACTGTCTCCAAGGGGAACTTTGATGTATACATGCACCATAAAATTTAATGGCGTTTGACTTGGCTCCAATTTGTTAACGCAGTTGTTGTTTTCTTCCATATGCTCTGATTTTAGCCCATTTTTGGCACATATGCACATGCAAACACTCCAATGAGGAAATATGTGGACAAAGAGCTCCTTCACTGTGTCAGGATTCCCACTATGGATGATTCCCTGAACACTCTGCACAACAGGTGGAACCAGTTGCACTTCATTAATGTGTTTATGTTATGAGGATATTTAGTATGTGTTGGTTGCCGGGGCTTAACTGTATCTATGTTTGTTTCTAGGAATCAGTCACTGAGTCATGTGAGGGTTTGTTTTTAAAATGACTGGAACAAAAATTGCATTCTTCCATAGAACAAAGCATGTCACACAATGATCTTATTTTTTGTCCACTTGGAAATATTGTGGTTTTGTTTTGTCACTCACACACATAGAAAAGAAAAAATAAACAAAACGACAAAAGTGTTTCTGATGTGGATATCAATTGGTTGGACAAAACATTAGAAATGCCTCTCAGTATAACACAAAACAACTCAACGGGATGACAAATGCGGCCCCCAAAATAGCCATGAAATTGAATCAACATCTCTCTGAGACAATATTAACAAATACTGAGCGCTGAACCTGCAGTGCGGAACTTTTGTCTCCCCCTTCTGGCGGGGAGAGTAATTACGCAAACACTGTCAACACTTCCTTATGACAATATGCCTACAGGCGAGACAACAATAAGAGAAATTTCCATAGTTCCAAGAACATACACCATTGTTTATGTAGAGTAAATATAGCCTCTAAATATTTTACAAATACCAACTTGTCCAAGAGCACAATGACATCCGTGACATCTGAAAGAGTTTTAAATGCGTCGCTCTGGACTCAACGGGAGCCAGTTTCGCTGCATGAA
This sequence comes from Lutjanus campechanus, assembly GCA_027495735.1. Classification (NCBI taxonomy): domain Eukaryota; kingdom Metazoa; phylum Chordata; class Actinopteri; order Lutjaniformes; family Lutjanidae; genus Lutjanus; species Lutjanus campechanus. Next base: position 22,468 of record JAJHUR010091227.1, read on the forward strand.
CTGGTTACCTCACTATGTGCTCTTATGGACCAAGACCTAAGACCACTGTGATTACTTTAGTTTTTGAGACTAGAAGTTTTGTCTTTTGATCCCATGAGTTTCCAACTTTCAAGTGTTCCAAGAACACTGACTTTCTGGCCAAGAACTTAATTCTGGCGTTAATTTTTCCTAACTCTTTTAGGGCCAACCCTGCACCCCCTACATTGCTGTCAAGTGTGCAGCCCAAGTAGTTGACAGATGTTTTAACAGAGATGACCTTAACATGCAGCTGTTTAATTGGAGGTTCCCAAAGACAACGGACTGAAAATCGTAGCTGCAGCGTTTTTCAGTTATGCCCCAAAGCTCTGCACTACCTACCCTATCCTTTCTCTCTATTTTATCAACAACCACCAGAACTGAATCACGAGGATCAACAGGTCACAATTACATGCCTCTTTCATGTCATTAATATACAGTAATAGGTATTCATAAAGCTGTTCATGAGCTACATTTACAAGATGCTTTGATGCAACATTGAGGATTGATCTGGTCTGCAGTGACCTGGGTCAGATCTGCTCCCATTTTTGAATAGCAAAGTGATTTTAGCATGCTTCATATCTTTGGGAAATCTACCCTGATCTAGTGAAAGGTTAATGATATGAGTTATACTGGGGGAAATTTGTTTAGAGGCATTGCAACAGAACTTAGCTGGGATATTATCCAGCCCTGTAGCTTTAGTGGTGAGAACTCATTTGGCAGGGGCTTGAATGTAACAGACAATCAATTATGTAAAAGTCTTGTACTCAGTGTACCTAATAAACTGGCAAATGAGAATACAAATGTGTACAACATCTCAATAAGCCTTCCTGGCACTTACTTACTATGTCTAATTTAAAAACAAAAGGAAAATAAAAACAGTTTTAAGCACTCCATGGTTTGCACCTCATCCTCTCTTATCTCTATAGCCTTTTTATACTGTTAGAGCAATAATATTTTTATTAGTAGATATGTCTAAAAGTTCAATGTGCTTGGATACCCAGATCTTTGGATAAAGCTAATTCTTGTATATGATATCCACCTCCAACACTGATTTATCATTTGAGTTGAGTGGGTAATGTATACAATCACAGACAGCTTGTTCAACTAAGTAGTCATTTGTAAGAAAATCAAATTTGGAAAGTAATCACTGGTATACTGCAGAGTTTGTTTAATATGGGTGCATCTGCCATGTATATTGATGTATACAGTATCCAGAGAAAATCAATCAATCTTCCTGCATTCTACATTCAATATCACTTTGCATTTTTGAGCTTGGGAATAACAGTTTGGCAAAAAAAACAAACAGAAAAAGTGCTACATAAACATGCTACATAAATAGAAAATTTCCAGCATGTTTAGTTGAATCTTGTGGCTTTCATCAATAGATGGAGTTTGTCATGAAGATGGATTATCTGTTCAACTGTACAAAACTATAAAGATTGTAAAAAACAGAGCCTACAAATCATATTTTCTTCTTTGTTGCCATAATAATGCAACGTGGCAGCACGTCATATATCTACTTCTCACGTTCACGTCCTGAGGGGTCAAAGGTGATACCTGCCAAAGACCACCTATAATTCTGTGAGATCTTAGTTGTTCTACCTAAATGAAATTAAGTTTGGTGTTTTGGTGTTCGGTGTTGGCCAAAATATTGGCTGGGACCTTGTTTGTCTCAGTGGTCCCTTTACTGGGTGACCCCGCTGTCCTTAAAGTGTTTTCTCATGGTCGGTGTTGACTCATTAAACGTTAATCGTTCCATTGAGTAATTGCATGCCCATACGCTCCCTCCAGCCTGTTTGATTCTCAGCTGATGTGACTTGGGGTATTGCTGTGCTTTTCTGACAGCGAGCCAAGGTTCCCAGACGAGCAGACGATGAGAAACAGGCAAATCCTTTCCAGATGTTCTGACCAATGGCGCTCATTTACCGACCGAGGAGTCCAAAACAACAGGAGTGATTTCCTTTCCTTCTACAGCGGCAGGAATCGTCCCCGGTGTCCCCGATCGGTGGTGAAAATATACGCCTGTGTTTGTGGCCTCACTCGCTGACCCCATGGATGCCTCATAAATTGAAATAACACTTCCCCGTCAATGCACAGCGCTCATATTTATGTTACCAGCAGACAATGTTTTCATATTAAAGAAGGGAATGAGAAAAGCACATCTGACTGTCTGATCAGATTGAAGCTTTTCATGGCATGAAAGGAACATTGTTTTAAACTCAACCAAGAAGCCAGCTTCATGTTATAGAAAAACAAACCTTAGATTTTGCGGCTCGTGCTCCTGTGGGTTCAGACATGTGCGCCAATATAGCTGTCTTTGCTTGTGTTACTATTTCCTTCCTTTATACATCACTCATGCTGGCCATCAAGCTTCTGTCAGGCACGTGTGCATAATGTTTTCTCATAGTGAAAAGGATCATGTTGCTGCTTTTCATGTGGCTACAGCTCTATATCCAAGTCACTGGAGAGGAATAAAATTAATCAAAAATAAACAAAAAATTAATCATATTCTGTTTTAAAAATGACATGTTCCCAAAATGACAGCAGCAAAGATGATTGAAAGGTAATTATGAGGCTCAGTGGTCTGCTACCCTTTCCTTCCCTTCCCTTTAAATAGCTGCTCACAATTAACACCTCTGTTTTTTCCCGTAAACAGCTGGCATTTGCAGACACCTGGCTGCATAGTGGATGCCAAAACATAATCAGGTGGTAGCTGTATGGTCAAAGGTTATATATATGAGATTTTGAACACTAATATAGGAGAAAACAACTATTTACCATGTAAAGATATAATAGAATAATGGCGCCCTGCTCAGAGAATGAAGGAACATTCCCTCTGTAGGTATATGTGCCTCTTTGTGAAACTGTTGGCTTTGTGTAAAGCAATATAACGGTTGTTTCTTTTCACATCTAACGAGATAAATTTAGGATTTATTTCCAACAAACCAGACTTAATGATTGTTTTGATATTTTTTGGAGTTCTGTTTTGTTTCTATCAAGTTTGAATGAAGCATCTTTTACAATGATCTGCAAGTTAAAGTTATGTTTTACGCCCATTTGCTGGTGCTTTAGTGCGGCATCTAGTGTGAATCTTTTTTGTCTTTTGGCTGCTCCCATCACAGTGGATCATCTGTTCACTGGCAGACCAGGCCCAAAACAAAACAATATGGATCTGCATATTTGATTTGGCTTTTTATGCCAGATACCCTTCCTAACACAAAACCTCCCTATTTATCGGGGTTTGGGCTGGCTTGTGCATCCCCAGAGGATAGGGCACAGTGTCTTGCTCAAGGACAATTCAACATGTCAAACCACCAACCCTACAATCTGCTGCTCTCCCAACTGAGCATGTTGTACATGGAACCTTTAAATTTAGTGTGTTTGGTGGCAGTGACCTGATTTTGCTATAAAACCTATATTACCGTTTCTTACTTTAATATTTTCATGAATCCTGTAAGGATCAGCATGACAGAAGGGACCCCAGAATTTCCAGGTTCACTGCATGTCAAAGGGGTTTTGGTATATTCATTAGTTACAAAGTTGTTAGGAATTGACCACCGCTAAACTACAACATCAACAGAGGTGGGTCCTACATTATTGATCAACTAATGAAGTGCCCATTTAGAAGGCAAGCCATTTGGAACGGGACAGCTGTTGGGTTCCTGGTATTACTGCTTGCAGTGTTGTTGAGAACTGGGGTATGGCTGGTTGCAGCATTCCCTCGGGTTCTCAGCAATACATCTGCCAAGTATGAAGTTGATCAGGTGAAGAGTTTTCAAGATATGTAAAGGACAGTCATACACACATAACAGGCAGGTTATGGCTAGATGACGCTACTCCAGTGCCATCTATTGGCCAAAGGGCACCAAATTTGTCATGGTCGCTCAGACATCATATCTACACATGTCCATCAAATGTGGTTGCAATAGCGCAAATGTTCAGTAGTAGTAGTAGTAACCCAGCCACCAGGATTTGTGCAATCTTCAAAGGCCAGCTGTAGCAAAACTGTGTGGGATATCAAAAATCCCAAAAAGTTTTTTTTTTTTTTTTTTTTTTTTTGATTGGTTCAGAGATGTTCTTCACCAATTCTGGGGATGATCGCTCAAAATCTGTTGGAGCAGTAGCAAAAAAAAAAAAGATTCAGACTAAATTCAAAAGAGCAGAAAATGAGTATAGATGCAAATGGCTGTGGCTTATATGGATAGAATTGCCAATACACCTACAGAATCAGGGTTAAAAATAGAAATTTTGTTCATGCTTATAGTTCAAGTTAGAGCCCAAAATGTAAAGTTTGTTGTTATAGCACCCCCATCCAGCCGAACTGCACCAAATTTGACACTCCCTTGGGTCCTCAGCAATATACCCACCAAGTGTGAAGTAGAATGTATGAGCCTTTTTCAAGATATATCACGTTGTGATACCATTAAATAATCATCAAAGGAGCAGTTTCTGGTGTGCGGACTTTTGTTTTGTTCTTTTGTATCTGTTCTTTAGTCCAGCACCCAGCACTCATCGTTTTTGGATGTGCGTGCTGTTTTTTGTGTCTTCTTTTTCAAGATATGCAATGGACAGCCAGCCAACCAGCCAGACAGACACACAGACAGACAGACAGACGGAGATTCCTTCCTTGATAGCAAGATGAGGTGGTTGGAGCTTTCAAAGGACAAAAATTAACCTCTCTTTCAGTTTTGCAACTTTTCTTATTTTCATTTCTATGCTCACTGTGTGCCCACTTGGTGCATATTCCAAAATAAAGATGTGTTTAATCAAATTATCCCAAACTGTCTAGCACACAGAAATATTGTAATCAGGTAGGATTATTCCAGTATAGGAGTACTGGTTGGTCTCAGAATCGATTAGTTGATTAATTGATTGGCTGTGAATGATTAAATTAATCACCAACTTGATAATCAATTAATCAACTTTGTAATGTTTAAAATAAAAAAAAGCCCAGATTCTCTGGTTTTAGGTTCTCAAGTGTGAATATATTCTGGTTTCTTTAGTCCTTGGGCTTTGCGAACCAGTGATTAGGATTTTTCACCATTTTCTGACATTTTATGGACTAAGCATCTAATCAGCTAACTGAGAAAGTGATCAACAGATTAATTGATAATAAAAATAATCATTAAGGCATAGTGGGCAATAGATTTGCATTGCATGACTGATAGCAAATGTTTGCCCCAGTGTGCCTCCAACTTGGTTATGTCTGCAACACAATTCAAACACTCTCAAAGAATGACTGATTGCACAAATATTATAATAACCTATTTAAACTTTGTGTGCAAGAAAACAGACTCTTAGAAACAAAGCAGAGTTCAGGTCAAGATGTTCCCGAAAGGAATTGCCTGGACAACATTCAAAGTGTTTGAACATATCTCATAATACCTCACACCACCCAACTTAGCTGCTACTGGCTCTTATCATCACTCTTTGGACAGCGTGCTGAAGCCCAGTGAGATAGCTCAGCAACACATGTTGTAAACAGCATCAGTCATGTCTGCTTGACACCATTTCAGCTTATCCAGCACAACCTTTATTCAACCTCCAACCTTTTACTGTATCAGTGTTACGCAATCCCATCTTTATCGTGTGTGGTTTCTCTAATTAGTAAACTATCAGTCACAGGGTCTCATCTCATCGCATGTAATCAGAAAATCAAAAGAAAGAGTGACCTCCTCGACCAGAGTCATGCAACGCACAGAAAAGACATCTGTGAGTGTGATATTAATCTGAATATCCATGATTAAAGGAAGCGGTTTGTGTCAGCATTGGATGCAACTGGTTTGCCTTTACACTGACTACAAAGACTAAATATTTATTGAGCTGTAAGTTTACATGTTTTGGACTGTGACATAGCAAAGACGTACTTCCAAACTAAACACAGAATGACATTTTTACCTCAGGCAAACTCTTCTTGCCATTGGAGCGGCTTGAATATTAATTCCTTACTTTAAGAGTGAACATAACTTGTCTCAATGATATGTGGTTAAATAAATGGGGAAGATTCCCTGGTGATTCAGATGATTTTTGCAGATTTATACTGGATAGTGCTGCTATAAAATCAGGCTCTCTGAGGTGTTAAAGCTCAAAAAGCTTTTGAGTCATTTTGAGTTTTCATCCCAACTCCTGGTTTTTCACCTCAAACACCACAGACTGACATGGATTTTAGTACAGCATGTTGGCTCACTGAGTTTTTAATGAATAGCTCTCAGAGGGTCCAGGCTAATGAACCCTATCCAGTAAATACTCTTCTTCCACTGAATCCCCTCAGGGCTCTGTGCTTTCTCCACTTTTATTTGCTTTATACACAAATGAGTGCCAGAGCAATAATGCATCATGATTTGTCCGTAAGTATGCCAATAATAGTGAGTCTTCTGCAGGACAGGGAGCAGGATCATGGTCCAGGCCTTGGTGAATTTGTTACCCGGCGTGACCAGTCTTTCCTCCAAATAAATGGGGCTAAGACCAAAGAAATGTCTATTGACTTTCAGAGGAGGCCCCCTGTCTCTGCAGCGAAGGGTGAGCTACTGGCAGCAGTGCAGCAATGCTAGTGTCTGGGCACTGTCTTAGATGAGAAGCTTATGATCTTGTAAAGCAACATTAAATATTTAGATAAGTAGTAGATTACATTAGGTCTCAAAATCATGAAAAAAACGAGCAGTTTCTGAAATGATGGGGGTTGTCCGCTCTGTTGTCTCAGTGTCAGACACCACGATGACCTAAAAACGACTTCGAACACAGAAGTGCCATCTAGCAGCTTTATTGGACATGTTCAGACATGTCTGAGCCACCAGAGCCAGAGGACAGTGACAGGATGGTATTTTTTTCCTTCTGTGTCAGGTTGTTGGAACTGAAGTGAGCTGAAGTGAACTACTAGGCTGATTTGGACTGAGAGAGTTACAGAGGTACATTCATAACTTACCGTTGGGGGGGGGACTACTGGCCCAACTCCAGAATTCAGCTCTATATACTTCTCAGTGTTAAAACATGTTTTCAGCAACTATGTTCTAACCTGTATAATGTGTTTAGAAGAAAAACAGATGCTATTTGTGAAAGGGCAGATCAATGGTTGTTCTTTTTAAGGAAGCTGCCATGCTGTGCCGTAAGATTACTGCTGCTTCCCTTAATGACCTTCAGCGCCTATATGAAGTGAGGGTTGTCTCAAAGGCACAGACTATATTTAGTTTTGGACCCACAACATCCTTTACATGTTGAGTTCCAGAAGCTTCCATCAGGGCGGAAGTTTAGTCTTCCCAAAAGCAGCACTGATAGATACAGAGTGTCTTTTGTTCCATCTGCCATTGGTTTTTTAAACAACATATAACTATAACCCCCATGATTCATTTATGGTGACAGTGTGATGTGCTGTGTGTTTTTACTGCATGTATTTGTGTTGGACTAGTGTCTGTGGAGCAAATTGCCCCTCAGGGACAATAAAGTTTCTACTCTATTCTACTCTACTCTGTTTAGCTTTAGAAAACAGCTTTTGCTGTTATAAAATATTTAATTAAACGTGCAGTAAGACAGTACAAAGTTGTTCATTGTGTCCCATTCCAGGTCATCAAACACAAAATCCACCAACACAAAGCGTCAGTATTTGACTATCCAGGAATGAGAGTCAACAATTAACGATCTTACCAACCTGTTATTGACCAAAGTTTCCCATCATGGGCAAGATTTTCTAAAGCCTGTAAACAGAGCCAAGAGGAGGAGCAGAAGAAGAATTAGCTGAAAGGTTACAAAGGTTATTTTACCAGTGATGCCAAAAATAAACTGCCAACAGGCAACAAGCACTGCAAAATAAGCTTTAAATGAGTAAGAACATATCATCATTACTCTTAAATTCATCAGTAATCTCCTCAAAGTAAAGTTCTTTTCATCACATTTCACCTTCATATGCCAGTTTATCCAATTATTAATTCAACCTGTGCATATACAGTGTCACATTAGTTTGTTCTTGTTACAGGAATGGTTTTGCATTAATAACGGTTCGTTTGTTCGCAGCGATAATTGATTTGTTCAGAAAACGAGCCATGCAGTGTTGGGACTTATCTTGGGAGTAGCCGGTTTGAATGTTTTGTGCTCCGAGCACTCAGGCAAGAAAGAAATAAAGCCCTGCATGAGGAGATAACTCTGTTGACACCTGCTTCAGCAATCCAAGCATGTTTTGCCAGAAGGTGTGAAAGCTCTGAAAAACAATACAATCATTTATTAACAATTATATGCAGCAGAACCTTTAGAGTTATGTAAGGACGAGTCAACAAGCTTTTAGGTATCTGTTATTATGCCAGCCATGTTTGATTTAGCTATATAGCAAAATGTCCCACAGTACCTGCAATATGCACAAATTCTTGTCATGTCCTAGTTGTAGTGAGCGGTGTGTTTTTTTAATCCTGTCCTTCAGTTTTTCTACAGACCTGGACAAACCTGACTGGACTTGCCCATCAGTAAATTGTGCACTTCAGGAATATTGAAAAAGGTGGATATGTTTTGTGCCATGAATAAATATTACATCAAATAGGATTAGTACTTATAGACCATTTTCATGGCAGCCATAGGAAATAGTGGAATCGGCTTCTAATAAATATATTTTTTCAATGACATAATTTGTTTAGAAATGTTTTTTTAGTGGGGCTGGGGGTTCATACAGATGTGATCATTAATTTTCAAGGTATGTGGGTCAAACACAAATAAATAAGTAAATACGAAATTGCATAACCTTAATTTTGTTGAGAAGATAATGTCCACTTGAAGAAAATGTGTTAGTTTGCTTCAGCTGAAAAGTTGCAGATGAAATGTTTTAAATAGTTTAATTGTTTGTAGCTTTTTCAAAAAAGTGGCAGTTGCCAAAAATGCTCTAAGTAATTCAAGGGTCAGTTGAAGTATTGGCACCAAGTTTAAGCACGAGAATGGATTTAAAATATCAGTTGAATGAAGCGATAAAACAAACTGGAAGTGTCAGTTAAAGTGCTGAAACTGTCAGTTCAAGCCTTAGTTGAAGTGACCCTTGCAGTAAACGGGCTAAAAGTGGTTGGAAGTATTAGATTTTTATTAAATCTTTATTTCTACCACAAATCTGGTTTAACTCTGATTAGATGATGATTCAAAAATGGGTATTATTAAATTAGATGAATATGGTGATGTAACACATGTACAGTTACCGTAATCACAACCAGAACACTTATCCAGCAAGCTCATCACTTCTGCTGGGCTGTGTGACAGGGAGCCATTTGCACTGATCCAACAAGTTTTCCCCTCATGGTGTCAGAGAAGAGAATTTTAGCATTTCCCTAGCACGTATTGGTGTAGTTTTTGCTCTAATTTTATAAGCACAGTGTGACCTGCAGATGAATCTTTGCCCTGTATTTCACCACACAGCATATGCATGAGTATTCATAGTATATCCTTCCATGCATTCTTGGGGTCAGAGGGAGACCAATAAGAGACAATTTGTGGAAGGGGATATTTCTACATCCACTTCCTCAAAGCTTGCCCCATCCTGAGCTAAAAATGAAGCCACTCTAAAGCCACTTGGAGTTGTTTTAATTAACCTTACCACATGAATGACATCAGCTCTCTGATGACAAGTAGCAGATGGTCCAGATAAGGTCCACATCATAGACTTCCTGCTGTAATTGCCTCGGACCAAAAGGCAACTCCATGGGAATATGCCCCCATTCATTTCCCAACTTCCAGTTAAATGTCACTTACTCACACTCACGTACCATCAAGGAAATGGCACGTAGCCTGTAGTCGCTGGCAACTAAATTGCAAGAAACATAAAGATCATGTGACATATGAAAACATTTTCTGGTCCACAAGGAAACTTGAGAAGGAGAGAAATTCATCTGCATATCAAGCAAGATGATAAAGGATGAATGAATATTTAATATAGCTTTACATTAACGGATACTCAAACCAAGATGTTATTTTTGCGATGCATTAATAGCTAATCTGCCACTAATGCAGGCAAAAACAACCCCCAAGCCTCTGTTTCCTGTGTTACTTCACCGTTTACTCTGGGAGTTAAAACTGGATATCACTGAAAAGGTTACTGATCCTGAATTCACATGTGAATGTTGTTTTTCTTCTCCCCCCAAGCCTCACGCGCACCATTAACACTAACACCTTTCACAGCCCCTGTAGAGGGACCATTTGTTGGCTGTCAGTCAACTCGGTGTTGATTAGCTTCATGTGAGAAAAAGCTGAGTCTCGTGAGGCATTGCTCGGGTCCATCAGTGCCGTATTGTTTTGACAGGAAAACATGTTCGTGTTCCCATGATGTGAACAGAATGTAACTGGGCTGAATTAATGTTCAAGTGGTTTGTGATGGCTGGAATAGCTCAAGTTGCTTTATTTATTTGACCATTTTAAACAAGCATGCAAATGAAGACGTGAGTGAGATTGGCACATGCAACTCCTGTTCTGTTTCCATTGTGAATTCTGAATAGAATTTGTGTACTTTGTATTGAATTTATTTAAGTATTTTAAAGCTTCATATCATCATCATCATCTTTCTGTTTTAGCTACACTTAAGGCTGGAGGAGGATGAATCCTACTGACCTTGGTGACTTTTTGTCCAGCCTTATCATGAAATGTCGTGAAATGTCTCAACAACAACATAGTACCAACTTCAGCATGCTCCCATGGCAAACTAAGATTGTGTCTGCACACATGGTAAACATACCTGCCACTACCTGCCACGGTTCAACAATAAGGATTGCCTAATTGCCACTTTGGGTTAGTACATGTATCAGCTAACTTACCAGATCAGGCAAGTGGTAAAAAAATAATGAAACGTGTAGTTTTTTTTTCCAGAACTGATGATGCAAGCAGCTAAGAAGTGAGACATCTCCCTTCCTTTTTCTGTTGCCCCAGTGCAGCTCATAAATCCTGCTCTCCCGAATGATTTAGGTGGGACATGGGCCAAACTAAAACATCAAAGTACACATCAAATAGATTTTTTGCAAAGACGGTTCTGAAAGTTGGTATCTGGTAGAGAGGTGTGGGGCGGAAGAGGTTTTAAATGATGTGGTCAATCGACAGTTCTTATCAGGGTCAAGGAGGAGAGCGGTATGCTTCCAGTTAAGTTCACGGGTTCAGGTGAATCACTGTACTGTGTATACTGTGCTTTGGTGCAGTTTTGAATGATAACCTGACTTTGAGTGAGCACAGAAATCATATTACAGATAAGATAAAACCACCGGGAGCCTGGATTATCCTAACTTGACTGTTGACATAATTAAGACTTATGTCTGTTACAGTGTTGTTTTCGTTAACGATGACGATGACGAAATGATTTCGTTAACGCACCTTTTTTTCATGACTAAAACGAGACGGTGACGAGCTAAACATAACTCTTTGATGACGAAAATATGACGAGACGTATCTGTTGTTTTCGTTGACGAGACGAGACGAGACGAAACTGTTAGTGGGTTGGCTATAGGACTATCAAAATGCATGGCAATTCCTCCAACGGTGCGTGCAATCTGTCTGCCAAATGCTGAAAATATCAGCAATGCATCTGCATCTTGTTTGGTCACGCCCACCACCAGGCATACACGGGCACAGTGCACACCGGGGCAGCCACCACTAGTG
>JAJHUR010091228.1:0-17463 GCA_027495735.1 Lutjanus campechanus
ATTTGTGGGGAATTAGCAGCAAAACTGGCAGGGTAACATGGACAATAATTGCTTAGAATGAAGAAGAATTTAATCCAGTGACTGGGGTAAATCTGAAACTTACTCGATGGGTTTTCCTCTGATCTCAGCCATGATGGCGCTCTCTCCTCCCAGGTACTCATAGCAGAGACTGAGGAAGTTGTAAATCACAAACGCTGGGGAGAAACAAGGAGAGAAAGGGTTGGTTGCTATTATCTCTGTGCTGATCAGTATATATTTTCCTCTAACGGCTGATTCTATTTTCTTTTTTTTAAATTAGTTGTTTTCTATCTATTGGTCACTGTGAGAAATGTAACTAGTAACCTTAACAATGACTCTGATCAGTTTAAACGTTCCAGTAAGCCATGATAGTCTGACAGAGAGCCAGCATGCACATTGCCTGAAGCCTGAACCTGCTGCAGCTCAATGAAATTCAGCCATCATTAATTTTATTATTTACACCTGTGTTTTTCCTACTTTGACATATTAAAATGTCTTCCTCCTTTACTAAATAGTTAGATTGTAATCTGTTAAATGCATTGCTGTTTTAAGCTATGAACTTCAAATTGTCATATGAATTATTGTTACAAACACACTATATTTAGAAACTTTCCGCAACAGTAGTTACAAATAGCAACTGAGATAAGATAAGATAGGATGAGATGAGATACGATAAGATAATCCTTTATTGGTCCCACAATCGGGAAATTCTCAGTATTACAGCAGCAGAGAGAATAGTAAAATAGAAAGGACAAAGGTACTGCGAGAAAACTGTTTAAACTGTAATACCACAAACTAAAAAGGTGTCACACAAACTCAAAATGCATCACTTCCTGTCACACTTGTTTTGACAGTTTTGACAAACTGCACTGAGGCATGACCTCAAAGCCTGAAATCAGTTTACAAACCATCAGTTGATTCAGTGTTGAAACATTTGACTAATGACAGTGGGACAACAGTGTGTCAATGTGAAACTTAAGCGATGAAACTTTTAAGGATACGGGAACCTTCAGCTTTCTCTTCTCAAGAGAGTTTTACGCCATTATAAAAAATTTAAAATATCTTTCCTACAGCCAATAAAAATGCAGTTATAAAAGACTAGCCTTCACAGGAGTTCAGGTGAATTTGAACCAATCATATCATTTCATAAAAAGTAAAAACAGGAAAGACAGAACGAGAAAAAGAACAGAGGGGAAGCAGCTGGTAACAAAACTCTCTTAATTTCAGTGTGTCAGAACGGTTGAATATTAAATAAGTTTTCTGAAGTATTATACAATTCTAAGATGCTTGTACACTGTTTCTAAACTAATACCCTTTGAAAGGTGATATGTTAACTATAGTGTTTCATTGCTGTCTTTACAAACATAACTGATGAAAATAAACCCTCAGCAGCATCAAAGTTTAATTACTTGAAGGAGTTATTATTTAACATTACTGCCTGTATTAAAAGCCAAATAATTTGACAGTGAAAGCAGGATCTAATCCTGTGTTTCCAGTTGTAATACCCAACTGACTTTCTTTGTTGTACATATAGGCTAATATATTGTTCCTAAAGTTTCACTGTGCTACTTCTATATTGCAGCAAACTGGATGAGCACATGTCGTAATCCTGTAAATAATACATAGGTCCGGTCTTAGTTATTTTGTTATTGTATTATTATAATTAAACAGTAAACCTTTCCCAGTCTAGTGGCCCGATTATAAATGAAGACCTGAAAAACCGTGACAGAAATACTTTTCTACAATGTAATGTGATTGTAAATCCCCACAGTGAAAGCATCACACAGACTTTACAGCATGTTGACAAAATAGGGCTGAAGAGATTTCAGATTGTGCCGACTGTCTTTACTGTCTTTACATTATAAACCCCAATAACCTCTACAGCTGCATGTGTTTACTTGTTGATTCAGTACACATATATGAAAAGGCATCAGAGAGGATGTTCTAAAAGGGGAAAGGGCTGCATATGTACACAGCCAGGACTAATGTGCCTTTTTCTGTGACTTTTAGTTCTTTAGTTATTTTGTGACGAAAAACTGTTAAGAGGCAAACATAAACAAATGTGATAATGGATTCAGATTCAATAAAATGCTATTGAATATGCAACAAAGTAAAGAACAAAGCGCAGAGTGAACCAACTCTCAAATATAATGTACATATACACACACACATACACCCTTGTGTTTCCATTCTTCTGAGGACCCTTCACTGGCTTACACAAGCTTAAGCCCAACCATAAATCTTCCCTTCACTATAAACACCTCGGGCACACACCTCTCCCTGTGCGACTGATATTCACCTGTCTGTCTCTTGTGACCAGTGGATTATCTCTCCTCGGTGAGAGGGCGATGACGACCAAGAAGCTCATAAAAAACACAGCCGGGCTAATCCTGTTAACACACACACTCTCGGGGGGGACGTGTTTGTGTGACTGCGCATGTGAGGTAAAAATAAGGCAAGCATGTTAACTGTGAAAGTGTGAAAATGTGGCATAACTCGGCTGTGTGCCATGGGAGGTAGTGACTCTTGTTACATCAGCTGAGTTCATGTTGTCCGTCTCTCCCCCTGACTTCTCCACCCACACACACTATTCGTCACCACATTCTGCGGTCCAAGCTTGATGTCAGACGCCTGTCAGACAATTCTTAAGAAAATAAGGTTCCATACATGCCAGTTCACTGTCTGACGTTAACACAAAAGCTGGTGTACAGAGCTGAGTAATGAGAGCAGGTTGATCTGCTCTGAGCAGCTCCGTCCGTGTCTCAGCTGTTTACCATTATGCTCCTTCACTTCTCTCCAAGGACCCCCGTCAGCAGAGCTAGTTGCCACGGTGATACAGTAGGCCTACATGCAATGAGAATGAGAACTTTGCACCAAGTTTGGTTGAGAGAAACTCATTATCTGAAGCAGCCATTCTGGTTGATGAGGAAGATTTGTGAGCACAGTTGCCATGCAACAGGTCGGTCCATCCTCGCTCAGGAGGAGAAGATCTGGGCAGGGCTCAGAGGATTGTGGGAAGGGGAAGGAAAGGAAAAGGTAGTGGAAAAGATTTGGTTGAGGGAGGGAAGATCACGTCAAGAGATGAGGAGAAGAAAAAAGGAGGAGGAGGAGGAGGAGGGTGCAATATGATGACCACAATACTGACGGCATTTCCGGCCAAAAGCAGAACCACACATAGAACACATCTGATCCACATACAATTGCATGTGACATCATCAGTTCGCAGACACAGGAAGTGACGCCCGAGCTAAGTGTCAGCGGACTATTTCTATCCTGATCGTCACAGCTGACTCTGGAGAAAGAGAAGCGGAGGCAGTCAGCTGCTTTTCACCACTTTCTGCCAATTCAAGAGTTTATGAATAGTCTCAGATTCAAAGCATCCGGCAGCATTTTGTTTGCGTCATCCATCTGCTCAGCAAAGCTGCCATCTCACCATTGCCTTCAACTTTTCAGACTTGACACAAATAAACAAAGCCCATATTATAATATAGATTACAAAAAGGACTCAGCTAATATAAATTAAATACAACTTGGGAATGAATAGTAGCTCCTGTCCAAACACATGCAGACGCTTTTGAATCACTGTATGGACTAAAAACAAGAAGCAGGACAAGATTTGGCACGATTGTATAAAACGCAGAGGTGAGAAGCAATGAAGTAGTACTTTGTTACTTTACTCAAGCAGGGTTTTCAAGTATCTGTTTGCTATTTGGGTATTTATTTTTCTGATAGCTTTTAACTTTTACTATCTAAATTTTAGTACAAATATCTGTACTTTCTGCTCCTTCAATTTTCAAAATAGGCTTTTTACTTAAGTAACAAAAAGTAACAAAATAAAAGTTATCTAAAAATCCCCCCAGGCTTGTTAGTTTAGTAACAAGCCTGGGGGGATTTCTAGATAACATTTATTTTGCATACTGCACACCACCTTCCAAACACCAAGACAGATTTCAACCTAAATGGATGGGAAAAACAACACATAGAAAAGATAAGTCCTTGCTGCATCCATCAATGCATATCACGCAAAACAGAAAGATTGCTTTTTAAATTTTTGTAATGTTTTTAACTATTTATCGTCTTGCTTTTAGCCTTTGTTTTTAATGATCTACAATTTTTATGTTTTATTTTAATGCATTTCTAAGTTCTTGTAAAGTACCTTGAATTGCCTTGTGTATCAATGGTGCTATATAAAATAAAACTGCCTTGCCTTGCCTTTAATGCGAGTCTTTTATACAGAAATACAAGTACTTCTACTTGAGTTAAGAATGTGTGTACTTTTGTCACCTCTGGTAAAATGTCACATTAAATTGTAAACATTAACACAAAGAATTATGACCATCACAATAAAAAATAAATAAATAAATAAATAAAAATAAAAGTCCCACCAGCCATCAATCAGTAACATCCTCCAAAGTTACATCCGGGTTCACTTCAGGCCTCTCAGTGTAAAGGAACAGTAAAAACGTAGTAAACAGGTAAATACAGGTTCATTATACGACAGAAAAAGCAGGATTTAATAGGGGTGAGAGGGCACTTGGCGATAATTAACTGTGTGGGTGGAATAAGCTGTTAACGATCTGATTAGATCACAATGTTCTTCAACAACTCAACTTGAAAATTTGCCCACAGTTCCAGTAACTTCTATCCATCTGTGGTATGAAAACAAATGCCATTAAATGTGTCTTTATTCAAGACAACTTTGTGAATCATGAGTTCTCAGAGTTTTAGCCTTGATCGACCCTGTGTGGGAAGAAGAACAACTAAACAAACCATAATTAACGTGGAGTGGCTTTGGCTATTTTGTGGTGCAACCATAATGACTTTGGCTTTAGGCAAGAACTGTTCTTGTGTACTGTCCGGTCAAAGCAGTTAATCAATTTTTTCTGCCCCCACCCTCACTGTCTGCTGAGTTGATGGCATTAACAAAACTGCATCATCACTGCAAGTCAAGCACGAAGCTCATTGGGATAAAGACAACAGCACGTCCTTACCCTCATAGCAGTCCCTGACGGTATCGAAGTACACGTAGTACTGATCGTTGGTGAAGAAGAGGAGGCTGAGCCAAGAGTCGAAGGCATAGATGGGAACGATGAAGAGGATGCGTACGATGTGGCGCTGCTCTCTGGGCGAGCTGTAGAAACGTAGGTGCATGTAGATCTGGGACAGACAGACAAGACACTTTAAATATCAACAGATTCAATACAGAAAATAAATATATACATTAAAAATCATTATTAGGCTTCTTAATTAATCTTCATCTTCTTGGGAAATTTAAGTTTAAAACATCAGCACTACATCAAAATGAAACTCCTTCCTTTCCTTTTTGTTAGAGTTCTAATCTCAAAATACCTTTATATCATCTTTCATCTGTTAATGTACATGAATGTGATTTTTAATTCTTTCACGCAAATGAAAATGAGCTTTCTTTGGCACAATAAAACATATCTGAAATATGCAAGAGTAAGAAAAGCTGCTTCCCTGTTCTTACAGTGGCTGTAGACCAGTAAGCCTGTATCAAAGGGCTCAAACTTTGGTGTAGGAAGATAAGACCAGAGAGAGTGAGGCTGCAGCAGAGCTATTACAAAAGGTCTTGGAAAGTAAAACATAGTCTTACTTGTCATTGTGTGGATAGAGATTCCTGAGGCTACTCAGATTTTATCTCTCTCTATGTCTCTTTGCTCCAGTTAGTCTGTCAATGTCACTGACCTTAACGATCAATACATTCCTGACATCATCTCTCAGGAATGTATGAAAGAGAAAAACTCCATTCAACTTTTTGTTTTTCTTTTTTTTCCAGACAGATATTAGAAGATATTCACTTCTGTGTGTGTGTGTGTGTGTGTGTGTGTGTGTGTGTGTGTGTGTGTGTATTCATGCTCTGTATCACAAACACCTGCCATGGGATGTTGCCAAGCAACCTCTGCCCTTCTCTGGGTCTGAGCAGATGTGTGTGTGTTTGCAGGATCACGTCACCTGTGCATTAAACAACACACACACACACACACACCTGCCGGCCAAATCCAGTTTACATCTTTGTGAGCACTCTGCTCAGTCTGTATCTCCAGCTGAGTAAATAACATGTAGAACAGGTGGAATTTAAGACCAGTGCCTAGTTGCATAAACCAGCTTAAGTTTCAAAATTAAGTTTGTCCCTTACGCAAATTATTTCTCTAAGGTATTGGATTCATTTAGGAGTCTTGCATAAAGCCTATTAGGTTGTCTCCTTGACTAAGTGGTTAGACTAAGGCTTTCGCGGCAGTTGCTGTCATAACACAGCACATGCGCACTTCAGTTACCATGGTTACGATTCACTCACATCCTTTTTTTAAGTCGCTAGGCAGCATTATTTTGTTAGCAAGCTTTTCCAAAATGGACAACAAAATGATACAAAGAGAAAAAGAGAGCCAAACTTGTCAGAAAGTGAGAACGTTGTTCTCCTTAAAGAATATGGAAAGCAAAAGCCCATAATCCAAAGTACATTTAACCCAGCAGCTGTAACAAATATACACAAGGAGAAGATGCTGCAAGAAGTAACTGACATTATCAGTGTAAGAAATCTGAAGTCATGAGGAAATATGAATGTATTACTGTGAGAGTAGGATAGGAGACAAACATTGACAGGAGTGGACAAAAACAGGAGAGTTTCAATAAAACACGATAGCTTTTTTTTTAGTATATGAGACAGAGTTAATGTTTGGCTTGCTAGCTACCAAGTTTCGGGTGCTAATGTCAAATCTATACTCTCTAACAAGTTTGCTAGCATCGCTCATAGTGTTCAGTGGGCTTTCTCTGTCCTGAAAAATGCGTTTGTTATCTCTTCCTCTTGTTCAGTTAGATTTAAGGGAAACCTTAGTTTAAACCTTACGTTAAGTGGTTTTATGCAACCAGGCACTGATTGTTTAACCCTGTCTCTCTTTCCTTAGGCCGTTTGGAAGCAGTTACCTGATGGCAGGTGAGGATGAGTGCAGTCCAGACGAAAAAGCCAGACACAGCCTGTGCCGCTGGAGTCATGAGGAATATGGGCTGGTCTTGGCTCAACAACGGGGCTTCAGGGAGCCATGAAATGTTGGGGCCCGCCGGGGCTGCCGTTGGTGGGGGACCAGGTGCCGCAGCCAACGGAGAGTCCTCCCCAAGCCTCTCTGAGAGCGGCACATCTCGCCTCCACAGTTTCAACATCTGGAAGCGACAAAGAAAACAGAGAGAGTCGGTCAGACTAACCTGACTTAGACAGTCTGTGTGTGTACGTATGTAAACCACTGAAACTCAAACAGAGACTATACTGTGATGTAATTAATTATGATTGTCTATTTCCACTAGTAATCATCAACCTAGAATATAGATCACACACGCTATTTAATCAATATACTGTAATGTGTAATCTGAGATAGGAAAAGCAGATAGAGGATAAACACAGGTGCACTTAGGTCAATATTTCACAATGAGTCAAGGATGTGTCTGTGTGTGTCATTTATACTATGGTATCTGGACAGGGCAGAATAACATTTCGGATGTCTGTGTGTTAACAAAATGATTGGCGTGCGATGGCAACTGGCTCTGGTGTAAGATGTTAGTTCCCAAATCTTCCAGAATGCCATTGACTGCTGCCAGATAACATGCCCAAACATCTACTATTTGGCTGTGGTTTTAGGCAGAGCATGTGAGCTTGGTGACATACTGTGTTTTCCAAGTTTATAGAAAGCAACATGTAATTTAGCTGCAAGGCATTCTGGTACTTTGAAGTTTCATCTTATGATAATAACAAGTTTGGAGCAACATGGTGAAGATCTATAAGAAAATGCTTTTGATTTACAGGACTGACAAAAGAACCTGAAATGTAAAATGAATGTTCTCAATCACTGAAATGTTTCTTTTTATATATCAATGAGAAATATCATCATCTCGCTCAGGTGTATTATCATTTCAACTTTGCAAGTTATGTACAACAGTGAAGATTCAGCTGTCAGTCCAGTTCTTGTTTATATTGTCCTTATTGTTTTATTTCCTCCTGTTTATATCTTGCTTATTTACTTATTTATTATTGCTTTTTATTGATGCTTCGTTCTATTTTTCTATACTTTTGCTGCTGTAACACTGCAAATTTTCCCAGTGTGGGACCAATAAAGGATTATCTTATCTTATGATGTGAAATAATTACATTTTGGCGAGTTATCCTTAGAAATAACATGTTTTCCCACCTCTGATATTAACATGTCTGTTCCATATCTGACTTGTGAGTCAAACAGGAATCAACAGCCTACAGCTTGACCAAATTTAGGTGGAGATGAACAAAAGACGTCACGTCCGCTGCCGTATACACTTCCAGCTCCTGAAGATGACTGGACTTGAAGTGGCTAGAAGACACGTTACATAAGCAGCAGCTTGTTACTGTCTCTAGGGTGACATGGACATGTTCTCAGGGGTCGTTTGTTCTTGTGCACTGATAGACAGTTGTCATACAAGACTGAGCTCGGGGGTGACAGAGACCTTCATATTATGAGGGTGGATTGGGGGCTGACGCAAATACACCCACGTGTATTTTCAGACACAAACAGAGAAAATAAATAATAAATTAGTGGGCACGTGCTAAAAATGGTCACTGAATGAGACAGTCAGAGAGGGTATCCTTCATTCTGACCTATCATGTCTCGTCTGCCAGAGTGGCATGGCAACCAAAAGTCACATAGCACATTACGCAAACAGTACAGACAATGACAGGCTGACATAATGATATTCCACACACACACACACACACCACCACCATTTAGTTTCTTCACAACACTAATGAAGTTAAACTCAAGTGATTGAATTTGGTGGTTCGATAAAATGAATTAGGCAGCTTTCATGCTTTTATATGAGAGACTGAGAGGAGTTACGATGTGTGTGTGTGTGTGTGTGTGTGTGTGTGAGACAGCAGGTCATTTGTATTGGTTTGCCAGGGATCAGCAGATCCACATGTCAACAAGGAGAAGTGAAGGCATCAGCAGCCACACACACACACACACACCCACATAATACCAGTGACAGTGAAATGCAGTGCTTGAGCAAAGGGACATCTGTGTGTTTCATTTGAAAGGCAAAAAAGGTCAATCTGCAGAAGCTCACACACACACACACGCATACACAGAGGAATAATATATCAGAGAGGCAGGGGGTCAAGCAAGCAACAGATGGAAAGGGGTGCGGGGGGGGGGGGGGGGGCAGACAGGGTGTGTTTATAATTCGTAATAAGTAATGATATGGGTGACAGCCAGACTGGATTATCAGACTGGTTGAAGCAACAACAACAACACTGGGATTTATCCATCAGAAAGCCACTCAAACATTTTGGCTTTTATCTTAAACATTACTTCCATAACGATGCTTTAATTGTACTGCTGTGGGTAAATCTGACTTAACAATAGAGCCCGACTGATATATATCAGTCAACTGATATTATTAGCCCAATATAGCTTATCACAGCTATATCGGCCTGAATCAGCCTATATCAGAATCAGCAAAAATGTTATCCAGTATGTGCCTATATGAAGCATATTACAGATTGTTTTTATTTGTTGATTTAACACTTTATTCTCCTCCTTAATTCAGGTTTGATATATTTGCTTTGTGTTTTTACTTATATTTATTTATAATTATTAACAATACTGGTGAAAGTTTACTGTTTCGGTGCTAGGACATGATTTTGGGCAATAAAGTTTATTGTTAAACTGTGAAGTGCCTGCCTTTACTTTTCATTATCATTGTCATGTACAGCATTAGGTCTGTCAGGTGCTACATTATATTCATTATCAGGTGCAACCTTACTTTCACTTACTTTTCAATATCACTGACAATATCACTTCCAAAGTCAAACAACTTTTCTATTTTAGTTTATTTTAGCTTACTTTTTTACTTGACTTCGATTGTTTTTCTTTTAGGTACTGTTGATTTGCATATAGCTTACATATTTTACACGTTTTCATTTTATATTTTACTTAATGTATGTTTTGAATTGTTTTCATTTTGACTGTAATTTTGGAGCACTCTCTGGCCAGGAATTTCCTTAATAGAGTTTTATATATGCATATATTTTCTATAAAGAATATCGGCCTATAAGTCCACATCTGAATTTTTCACTCCCTAATAGTGGCCTCAGCCCCAAAAATTCAATATTGGTCGAGCTTTTTTAACAAGTTTGAATAATATGGAAATGACCAATTCAAACAAATGAACCACAAAAAGCAAAGCTTGAAAAGACTTACCTTAGCTATTGGCCGTGACAGTTCACAGATTAACTTGAGTTTTACGCCTTGAACAGAGAAAGAGACACTTTATTAGTCTTGTAAAGAGGTGGGGTGGAAATGCAAAGTATTTCTAACCTGTTTTAGAGGCCTGGCTCACCTGTTAAATAGGCTGCTGCTTTAAAATCCTCCTCAGCTCAGTCAAACAAACTCAGGACCAGAAATAACCCAGAAATGGCCTTAATTCCTCCTCAGAGCCGCACCGTTGCTCCCCGGACATCCATGTTGAGTCCTCCTTCAACTGCCCCGTCAACCTCTGCGTCTCCCCCAAAAACTCACCTCTAAAGTTTGTCGGTCATGTCAGACAGCTTATAAATAATTCCTTCAGTACTCCTGTGTGTACAATAACATCGTCTAAAGTCGCTGTTTTTGGAGTTAAAACAGTGAACTCCGTCATTCCCCTCCGCTCTTCTCTCTCCACTCCGCTGACTTCAAACCAATCCCTGTCGGATTAACTGCAGATCATACTAGTCCCGCCCACTCCGCGAGGACGAGCTCATTCAACCAATCACACGCAGAGTACCATTAATAATCCGGAAGAGGGCAGGGTTTGTTTACTGAACACTGGGCATGCGCGGGTCTATTCTGGGTCCAGCAGCAGTAGGACTGTGGGTGCTGTGGAAGAGAGGGTGAACAGCTCCCACACAAGCACTCAGTGATTAATTATGTTTCCTGTCCTGAAGGTGTTGTCAGAGTGTGTGGGCAACTAATGCTCACGACAGTAACAGTTTGTACTTTTGTTTTCTTATACATTTTGAGTGTTGTTTTTAAAAACTTTTTTTGAACTTTTTTTTGTTTTTCTTTTTTCGTCCTCTAAGGACATTCAAGGCCCCTCCTTAGACCTTTTTCACAGCAGCCATTTTGACGTGAATTAGTAGGGTAAACACAGGTGTTACCAATGGTACTAATTATTTTTCCATTGTGCATGTTGGTTTACTGGAAACGCTCTGCTACACTAAAGCTAACAAGACCTTAATTAGTATTATGTAACACCTGTGTTTTCCTTACTATTTCATATCAATATGGCTGCCGTAAAAAGGTCTATTGAGGGCAGCTTTGATGACATTAAAGAGGTACTGTACACCAGCAACTTAGTTGGGGCTTTCACAAAAAACATTTTAAAGATCACAAAATAGTAGGCTCATTACAAGTAAACTGACATTTATGTGTAAAATCACTGGAGTTCTCCTTTAAGAGAAATTTACTTGTAGGGAGATCAAGTGTGCAGTTACCAGTTAAATGAATGGGTAAAATATGAAATATTATCATTTTTGGTTTAATTTAACAGACCTTTGTTGGTGATTAGTCATAAATTTCTTAGGTATGAGGAATTTCCAGTTTCAGCTTCTCTAAAATCCTGAGTATCCAGTTTCAGATTGTCTGGAAAAGGTCTCTTTTTTAAATTGCCTTGTGTTTCTTTTCTTTTGCCTTCCTGTCTTAAAGCACTTTGAATTGCCTTGTTGTTGAAAGGTGTAATGCGAGGAAACTTGCATTGCCTCTGGCTCTGTTTTAATACACCCTTTTCAGTGGCAGCCATATTGAAGTGTAAACACAGGTGTTACCAGTGATTCTCATTAAGGTTTTGTTTCAGTCAGGACAAACACACTCAGGGTGCTGCTATTGTGCATTTTGGTTTACTGGAAAGGCTCTGCTACACTAAATGGAACAGGACCTTAATTGGTATCATTGGTAGCACCTGTGTTTATCCTACAATATGCCTGCAGTGGAAAAGGTTTTTGGTTACATTTTGACTTTTCTTTGCGGGAAAAGCACAGGTGTAACTTAAGACATTAATTAATTATGTCTCCCTCCCACTGAACATCGCAGTATAAAGTCACATTAGGCCAGTTGTGATGAGCTGGACAGAGAATAAACGCATAATTAATTATCAAACAAACACAAAAATCAAGTTGAGGGCTGCCCATGTGATCTAAGATGCATACTGTATAATCATGATGTCCCAAGTTATATTCTGACAGGAGACCTATGATGTATGTCACCCTCCTTGTCCTGTTATATGTTGCTCTTAAAATCTGATACATAATTTTACTACAAAAGGTTTTATAGTAAAATTTTAAAATTGAGTGACGCAAAGATTCAAAAATAGAAACATACACAGTAAAAATCAAACAGGATTTCAGTGGAATCAACTAATCTTTTCTCTTTAATGTAAATATACAAGTTTTATTTATTCAAGTTAATTAAACTTAAACATTTCTTGGATTTATTTTCAGGATATTTCAGAACTGATAAGTATGAATTCTTCTGACTTGAAGCCTTTGGGATTGAAATTATGAGTTGAATAGTACAGAGTTCAATCAACTCATTAAATTAAGTTTCTAGAAGCATGATCAGCAAGCAGACTTCCCAGCATGCATTGTTTGAGAGTTAAAACTCTCCAGAGATCTTTCTTCTTATAGTTTTTCTTTGACTACAGAAGTTTGTTTTGAATCATTAAAAATTATCAGTCAACTTAAAATTTTAAAGCAGTCAGGACACTAACTTTTTGAGTTAAAACAAATAATGTTCTGCTTTTTTACAGTGTAGATACCACACTAAAATTAAATATATACAGTATCAAATAATAAATAGAAATGCCCAAGTATTTTGCAGTCAATTGAAACATAGTCTTAGAAGTCTGTGTAAGCTGTGTATATTTTTATTGATTCAGAAAATATACACAAATATCATAGTAATAAAGTTGAAGCATGGTAAAGAAATGTACAGGACATCAGACAGCTCACCCGTCCATCCTGACAGGCCCGGGGTCAAAACTCCTCCCCGAAATATTAACAAGAACCTTTCTGTCATTGCCTGCCACAGTGGAAACCAAAACACACACACTTGTGGCGGACTCCAAAGGTTATTCCTAAAAATTTCTGCTTCATATTTTCCTTCCCGGGGCTGTCAGGAAGTTAACAGTACTCTTCTCTCCAGCTCCATCTTTAAACAATCTGTCACATTCTGGCAAAAGTTATCTACACATTTTACATGGATCATAAAAAGCAAAAGAACAAAAATACAAATGTAACACCAGACTTGTTCACCACCAAGATCTTATAACTTTCTCAAGTCTTTTCATACCTGGAGTTACAAGCTGGACTAAGGCTTTATCATATCATACAATCCTCCCTTTTAATCTTCCTCCTCCTCCTCTTTTCACATTCAATGAGCAAGTGTGCCGACGAAGAGGAAGTTTTAATTGGGGACTAGTTTTCTGTTCTCCCTCCTTCATCGCTCCTTTCCTCGGACTCTCTAAAGCAAAGCTAACGGCTAAACGAACATTTAAGACGATAACACACAGACAGACACTGACATTTATTGGCAAAAAGCAGCCTCGCTCCCATCCACAAACTCACTCACATTTATTCGCCACCTCTGATCCTCTCCTTGGTCCATTTTCAAGCATTCTTTTGTCTCATCTATTGTAGGCCTGAATACACTTTTGTGTCTGTGTCCGTTTACGTATTTATTTATAATCAAGAACACCATAAGCAGCGGATGTAGCTCTCAAACGTTAGCAGGTTGATAGTTGATTTTTTTTTTTTTTGTATTTAATCACAGGTGTAAACCACAGAGTAACTGAAATTTAGTCCATTTTGTGCACTTTGATGTTTTTTTTTTGTTTTTTGTTTTTTTGCAAGTTGAGCCTCTGAGTCGATGGGCAGGTGAATATGAGTAAAGAAGGGGCGGGGCCTGTGTGTTGTTTCACCCGTTTCCCCCCTCCGTCCGCAGCCCCCGAAAAGCAGTACCAACCAGTTACAGCCAAGAGTTAGTTTGTCCCACTGGTTTCCATCATGTCAGTGTTTCCCTTGACTCTTCCCGGTCACCAGTGTTCACACAGCATACTGACAGACACACGGACGGCCTCGATCCCCCTTCTAAGGGCCCGCTCCTCTCGTCCTCCTCCACTCATTCATGTTTTCATTCATCCATTTGAAAAGTTAAGGGGTATTTGATACCCTGCAGCTGCTGAAACAAAACGAGGAAGATAAATGTCACTTTTTATTTTAGGAAAGGATTAAACTGGAAATTGCATTTTTCTTAACCAGTAGTTGAACATATTAACAATGATAATAATCATTAATGATCAAGAAGATTAAAAAAAAACATCTTTTTCTCAGTTTACATTTAGTTGTGTGAATCAGTAATTCATGGAGCACAACAATGCAGACCAAAATTAAAGAGTGAGGAAACCTGTGAGCTCATGCACAAAAAATATATTGTTGGTTAATACATTTTTTACTCTTTAAATGATAATAATTAATATCCCTGCTTTGTTTTGTGTCAGCATATCCCAAGAAATGATCAAAACTGAGAACTTAGTCTGTCTCTTAATACTTTCTTACTAATGTACCCTGTCTAGGCCTGCACCTAATGTCATTTTCAATTTGGAGCTTCTATTGAAGTTTGTAAATGAGGTTTTGAATGTTGTATTTTGACGTCATCACCCTAAAAAAAAGAAAATCCTCAAACAAAATCTTTAAATCTGTCTTTTTTTTAAATGTAATCAGCTTTCTTTACTGAGCATAACTTGTTAGTTTTACCAACATAAATGTAATTTGTGGTCCTTATTAGATTGCTGCTCAACCATCCTGTTGATCCAGGTGCATCAAGCGGAAGAGCAAAACTTTTTTTGATCACACTGAAAATTTTGTTGATTGTTATTGACAGGTTAAATGCCAACAAATATGGACTGACGCAGAATATTTCATCAGACAGAAAGTTTTTGAAAATGATTGGATCTAATTTTTTTCAACAAATTTTATCGAGCTGCAACGATTAATTGATTATGAATTGATTATTAAATATATCATCAGCTATTTTCTCTGTGTTACAGCCCTAACCCTGCCTGTGTCCCAAAGAATATTCATTCCTACTGAAGATATTAGAGTTATTAGAGTTTTTGTTTTGTGTTGTAATTTGTTTTTTGGATTTTCTACAATTTCTAGAATGGCTTAAACCTACTACAAGGAGTTTTTAACTGGTTATGATACAATCTCAGTTTAATACTGAGGCCTCATTATGACCTACAAACATAACAAGACCATCAGCAAGAAGATCAGCTATTTTTGTATGTTATCCTTAATGTCTGCCACCGGGTTGGATTCGCCTTGAAATCAGATGAAACAAGCCTGTGTTTACAGTTCCACAGGCAAAGTTAGTGTGTCATACGCTAGCCAGTTGAAAAGAAGCAGGAGGAGATTTTTGTTCAGACAGTTTTATTTTAGACGTGATATTTTGCAGTTATTATGGTGGAAACACTACAGCTTTTGTCCGCAGTGGCCTCCAAAATCACCAAAATATTCAAGTTCCTTCTCTAGTTTGTGAACACTCAGTTTTATGGTCACACATGCCTTTCTTACACAATGAAAAACATGTTTTGTGGCTGCTCGCAAATGTGTGAGAGGTTAGAGCAAATGTTAAATGCTGTGCCTCCTATTGTCTTTTTACTTGGCTTATGTTACCGTAAAAAGCAACACCTCACTTCTTTTGGCTGAATATGAACTAGTTTCTTTTTCTACCTGAATATGAAGAGTGCAGGTTTAGGGAACATCAAGGGCAGAAGACACAGATAGCTGTTCAAGCATGCTGTGTGTGTGTGTGTGTGTGTGTGTGTGTGTGTGTGTGTGAGTGATATGTCTATACCTGCCACTGACCTGCAGGCCAGCCAGGAGGACCTCACTTTGCCAGATGTTCAAACGGCACACTGACCTGAAAGTGGAGGAAAGATGAGGAGCTTGAAGCAGATCAAAGAGACAAACCTGAAGAATACACTGTGTTTAAAATCCGAGCTCTCCCCACACCAAAACCCGTGAGCTTCATAGCTTGTGATTCACCTCCTGAGTTTAGTTCTTTGGGATAGTGGTTCAAGATATAGCTACTTGTGATCAATTAGAGTTTTTCCTCACACAAAAGTTGCTGCTAGCATAGGAAAAAAATCAGATGAGCACACAAGCTTACAAAAGATTTAGAGGTCAAATCAGAAAACCAATACTTAGTCATTGTATTCACTGGTGCAATCAGTGGTTACTGAATGGAACTGTGCTATTTGCAACTATCAAGATCATAGAAGGATAATATGCAAACATCCCTGTTTTGTCTACATCACAGTTAATTTATGTAAATTCAGACTTTATAGTGTAAACTGAGATGGTATCTATCTGAATTTGGATCATCTCCTCCAGCAAATGATCATAGTACATGTAAGACTCTCTGATGTAAAGATGTAGTGTAATCAGTCTGGATATTTAGGATAGCTGCTGCCATTACTGCAGGATGCAGACATGATCCGTAATAAATGAAGAGGCAGTGGAGAGACTCCAATTACAAATGATAAAGAGGCTTTGGGATAAGAGGAGCCGGCCTCGGTGGATTAGTCTATTCTGTGTTTATATCATGTCAGACTGAAACTGCACAGAAACAAAAGCTCTTCACATGAATATCTCTGCGGTGGTAATTATTAGTAGATGATGTTTGAATATTTTCTCAGATCCAATATTTCCAAGTTGGCGTCATGAATAATGAATTTGTATCAACATGAGTCGTAAGCATAACAGAGAATCCAGCAACGTCAGCAGTCCAAGGTCATGAAAATCCTTCTGATGCATTTTATTCACAAAAAGCAATTAATGCTACATAAGAAAAGTAATATCAGCTTCAGTTTATTTATGGTTGAGGCTACAGCCATGCTAACAGCTCTGTAAGGCTGTACTTAGAAACAGCAGTGCTTTGAGCTAAATGCTAACAACAGTTTGCTAACATGCTCACAATGTCAGTACTAACATGTTGATACTAAACAGATATAACCTTTACCATTTTCACTCTTAGTTTAGCAGGTTAGCATGCTAATATTTGCTAATTATGAATAAACACAGAGTACAGTTGAAGCTGGTGGGAATATCGCTATAGTTTGGTAGTTTTTTGGGTTATAAAAGAATGGGATAAATAAAATAAAAAAACACACACTACAGGACAAGTTAGGGGATACCCAAAACCAACCAATCTGGAAACCATTAGCTTGGGAACCAGACAAATCTGCAAGCTCATGGCAGATACTAGAGGTGTCACAATTTCAATATTAAATTGAACATCAATTGAAATGACTTTCTGTTTCAATACTCAAAATCAAAGAGAGAAACACCCTTAGCAGATACATGTGCCCACC
>JAJHUR010091229.1:6525-19625 GCA_027495735.1 Lutjanus campechanus
TTGAATAACTTTAGTGAGCCCCTGGCTGTCTCTCATCATGTCAAAGGTTTTAATTTGTCCAATACTTTGGTTTAAGGCCAAATGCCTGCAAACAGGCTCTGAAATTAATTAAAATTTAGTGACAATGGCTTGTCACTAAAATGACAATAGCTGGCCCGGTCCATCTTAAATGTCAGTGAGGTTAAGTGAGGCTGCGCCGATATTGTCACTAACTTCAGGGCTAACCCTCTTCATCAGTAAACAAGACATGGGAACTTGGCTTGGGTCTTGGGGTGTTGTAACATTTATTCACTGACAAATAGCCTAAACTATACACACACTGCAGTACTATGTTCACAGCTGTGAAAACTCTGAGTAGTAGCTTGTCACTAAAATGATCTGTGTCATGATACAGTGCGTGGCACAGGCAGGCGCTCTTATGCGTAGGAATGTGGTAGTACTACAGTGGAAAAAATGTAGTTCCAAAATAAAAGACTGTCTGATGTCAAGATAAATGTAAAAGGTAAATATGTTTTTCTGCTGACCCCTTCACCGTACAATGCTGAGCTTCTGTGCTGGTACTTCTCCCTTCATCTACAAACTGGGGACATGCTGACCAGCATCAGCTTTAAATAATACACTGACTATCCATAAGTACCTTGTGCAAGCCTGTCACTCTCTTTAAGTAAGCCTGTGTTGAAGTTGTCACTAACTAACCCTATTCAGTACAATAACTATAAATAGATGGAGGACACCTTTCCCCGCATTGTACAAAAATGAAGCCATAAGTTGGCTGACTCAATCGCGAGCAAAGCTCAGCCATCAATCATGGCATAAAACCCTGTTTTTATATAATCAAATAGCATATTAGGACCAAATTCATCAGAAAAAGAACACTTTTCACCAGGGGGTGACAGAGGGGCTTTGACTTCACTTTCAGGGACCTGCAATCCAGTCCATATCTGATTTATGTTGTTGCTTCAGTAGTACGCACACAGACAGGAACTTGCTTGGGTCTTAAGGGAGTTGTTACATTTATTCACTGACAAACAGTCTAACTGAATGCACACTGCACTGCTATTTCTACCAAACCAGAGCTGGTGATTGTTATAACAGTGGAAAGACCGACCATGATGGTTTTAGTGAGTTTTAATTGTTTTTGACTGTCAAGTTTAAATGCATTGTGTGGTACAGACATAACAAGGCAATTAAAACTTGTCTTATTTCGGCAAAAGAGAGAAACTTGAATTCAGAAGGTGACTGGTTGTATTTTTCTGTTCAGTAAAAAAAATACGTGGGAGAATATTGACTTTCTTGACATTTTTGTGAGTTTATTTGTTTATTTTGTCATGACTTGCACACATCACCCAGCCCAAATTGTCTTTTTTTGACTGTCAATGGTGCCCTGGTATGTGATAAAACTTCAATTTTTAGCCATTACTACTTAAATTCTGGCACCAAACAACACAGCAAGATGACATTTCCATTTGGTTATGCGGTCTGCTACTCTGAGGTGATTCATGTTTGCCTCCAGTTTTTCCTTCGTTTTGTCTCCAGCTAACACTGTCATGTAATCATGACATCGGCACTAAAAGGGTCTAGATTCAACTTAAACAGTAGCAGTAGCAGAAAGAAGACTCTTACATTTGTCTTTAAAGATGCCAGATAATTAACAAATAATTAACATAAGTGCATTGAATTAAAAAAAAAAAAAAAGCACATTAGAACCTGGACGACAAAACTACTGTCTGATGATCTGAGTCTTGTGAGAAAATACTTGTTGCCTATAGTCACATGGCATACTGTATGAAAGCATGAAGTTGCATTGGCTGAACTGACCTGTTGATGTACTACAGCATACTCTGAGTTTTTATGTTCTAAATACAAAAGCATTTCTGTAGTGTCCTTTTTCCTCACTGTGAATCAGGCAGCAATATGCAGCACAGGGTGCTGAGTATTTGTTCTGGTAAACACAGGTATGATTCATTCATTCCCAACAGGGCTTCTGGGACTCTATTGAAGGTCATTCATGAATGCTAGCAGTGGAAAAAAAAGTGTTTGAAATTCTAATTGAAATCTAAAACCTTACAACACAGAGGAAAACCATAATCTGAACTGTAACATTGTAAACATTCCAAGGTAAGAAATCTTTTATCTTTTGAAGTGACGGCACATCTGCAAGGTGCTACATGATGCACTCCCTTAACAAGCTTTGATTTTTATTCAGTTTTCCTTCACTACCATTTACAAACTTAGATACTGTAAAGCAAGCAAATTCAAACATCCATCCATAGATCATCAGTAAATCACTTCCACTGTGATAGATGATGACCCCCACCTCCCTACCCCCTCTTCCACTTTGTCTGTGTCCTCCTAATCCTGTTTATAAGGATCCATTACCTCCTCTCCTCTTGCAACATCCCACATTCCTCTCAAGGCCCCTGACACTGACGACTGATGATGAATCAGCGACACATTTCACTGTAACCTTCCAAACACAAGCGTCTTGTTGTATGCCTACAAGACCTGTTTCCTGTCTCGCCCCTCCTCCTCCTCCTCCTGCTCCTCCTCCTCCTCTTCCTCATCTTCCTCCTCTCCCCTTCTCTGTGAAACTTGAAGAGGCGTAGGCATTCCGTACACATCGACAGCTCAAGCGTCCAATTTAAAGGGGAGGTCTGGGAGTTGAGTCTGCAGCAAAGGACCCATAATTGGCATCCTTCTTGTCTTATTAAAGGGGAAAGCACTGGGATGGATCCCCTAAGCCAGATCTTGGCCTTTATTAGAATGGTGTGTAAACAGAACCACACACAGAGACAGCTAACAGCATTACTCATCACAGCAGTTTTGTTCTGAAGCAGCAAATTAAAGTGATTAACCATCGTAAATGAAATTTGGTCTGTTCCACCAAATCTGTGCCATTTGCAACTTTTAACTTTTTATAATTAAACTTCATTCTTATTCTTTTTCAGTACTATATCTAATAACTCAAGTTTAAAGTTTCAATGAAGTAAAAAATTGATGTTTAAGTGTTTTTATCGCATATTGATGTACAGTACACATCGTATAAGCCAGTATATATATAAACTAGTTTCCTGCCCAACAATGAAAGTAATTTTGTAGATATTCTTGGGTATGTTTAATGGTATTTCAGAGTTTTGTCTTTTCTAAAAAAATTATTGTGTTGATGTAATGTTGATGACACATTCTGCACTTGGTGGCATTGCTAAATTTGTCAAACAGCATGGAAGACAAATACATCTGTTCACCAGAGTGGACTGGAGTGTTTCTGGGGACCTGGGCCTCACTGTACAAAAGCACAACTTTAGAACTATATTCACTGATTTGGGTGAAACTGGATCATATTTTATGGAGGAAATATTTTTTTGGCTTTCCCTCTGATGTCCTCTAGCTGCTCAGCTCATCCTTGTTATTTATTTACAGAGTTTCCTGATGAAGAGATAACACTAGCTTTAGCTGCTTTCTTGTTGCTAAAATAGGTAACTCTTAGCTGCCTTTAGTGGGCAACAGAACCAGGCTTATTAGCCTCCAGTGAACGTGACTGATCATCGGGGCAAACAGCCACTGTGAGCAACATGGAATACAGCACCAAGGTTATACGGAGGAGATGTTGTTGGTGGATGGTGTTCTTCCCTGGATGCAACTGTGTTAACAACACTTAGTGGTTAGCTAACTTACTTCAGCTTGTTTAGCCTCAGGGTGTTGAGAGCCAAACCCAACTAGAACATCACCTCAGTATTGTAGCCTGTTCCCTGTCATCAAATTGACCTCTGTTGGTCTCTGAGGCAGTTTCGGCCCTGGACAGTTCAATGGGAGCTCTCAGTCCAGGAAGGGTCAGTGAACTGGACCAGCGTTACATCCATGGACCATCTTAAAATGGTCCTGTGCAATGCAGGAAGGGCATAACACACATTAAGCATTGCTGGTTGCTGTAAAAGCCAATCATTGTCTACTTCTGTCTTAAAATGTGTGGTCATTCTCAGGCAGTTTTATTTATATTTTAAAAGGTTCTTAAATGGAAAATCATTGTTTTTCATAACAGGACTCAAAGTAACAGGAGTTTTTAGCATAGTATCAGCAAATACGTGAAATGTAGCTACAAGGCATCAATGCCAGGTGCTGAATGTTGTGATGCATTTATGGTGAAACTGTTTAATTCCTGGTTTAGATTAAAACTGTTTTATTATGTGACTTCAAGGTCTGACTGAAATCCTGAGTGACATGACAAAAATATTTATTTCAACAAATTAATTTCCAAAGAGAAAATGTATTCATGTCGAAATGTAAATAAAGTCACAGTAATAGAAAGAAATCTGATTTCCAAAAGGTTCTAATCGTTATATTTTATAGTGAAGTGGAGAGAGAGTGGAGAGTTTTTTCAGTGTTCTAAGTCGTTTTATTGAGGTTTTACATGATGTATCTTCAAATTGGAATTAGGACAAAGTGCAGGACCTTTACTTGATAGTATTATATATTACACAGATTACACACGCTCCGTGGGTGCAGCATAACTCAGGTGAAAATCATTTAGTTGAAATTGATAGTGGAGAATGCTTATGTACAATTGTTTCACCTTGAGCATATTTTTCTAAATGATTTAATTTTTTTGTTTCATACTGCTAAACTATAGCCTTTTTGATTCTTGCTCAAACTTGCAAGAACCTCTGCTTTTCATTAAACTATCCTTTTCATTCGTGCTCTGCCTTGAATGCTCGTAATGCAGCAGTATTTTGTGATGCCCCTGGACAAAGAAAGGGTTGATAGATTCACAGCTCCTCTCTGCAGCCTCTTCTGGTTCAGTAAAGCGCGTTGGTTTAACAAGTCTGTGCCATTCGATGCTCAAGGACTTAATCCCCCCGGGGAGGAAACAAAGATACGTTCAAAAAAAAAAAAGTGTTCTCACTTCTTCTGACTGCTCAGTGATTCTCTTGACTTCCCTGCATTGTTGAGAGCCGTACTAGCAATGAAGAGGACTATTCAAGATGTGCCGCCCCCACTAAGCTTGCAACTACCAGGAGTCCCACGGCCGCTGCAGCCCCACCTCTGCTATCGCTCACGGCTGTGCTAGCAGCTTTTTCCCCTTCATGAGCCCTATTTAGAATACGCTGACATGTGAACAAATGTGACAATTAGCAATTTGCTGTTTTAGTAAGTGTGCTGCAGTATCGGTGAGTTAATATTTCCTTCACCAGCTGAGTAAGAGGGTGGAGACCCTGAAAAGGCTCTAGAGAGGTTTTGATGGAGATGCCACATGCACAATTATCATGTTACCCCTGTGGTTTTTCTTAACAGCTTGTTTTTCACACGGTGGCTAAATTAGCTCTATGAGCAAATTGTTGTGCTCTAAACACTTATGTAATGTATATACATCGCCCGCCCACTCTGCAGGGGGGATAAACTTTCTGCATCGCCAGTAGTTTCATTATAATGTGTAAAAGTACAGTAAGTGTCTTAAAGGGACAGTTTGGATTTTTTGAAGTTGGCTCTATAAGGTACTTATTCATAGTCTGTGAATTAACAACAATAGATGGCTGTCAGCAAGCCCCCAGTTTGGAGAAGCAGCAAGAGTACTAGTGTAGCAAGCTAAGCAATGCTGTGCCCTATACTGCTGTGGACAGGGTCACCAGCAAAACATAACATTACAATTTAACAATCTAAAAAAAGCCTTTTCTGACAGGAAATCACTGGTATATAAGCCAAATATTATTCCCCAGACTCCTTATGGAAAAACAGCATTTTTTCCATGCAGAGCATGGTAGTTGCTGAACTACTGCTGCCTAGTTTGTTTGTGTTATTTTGTGACTTTGGTGAAATTGAACTAACCCTTCGAAACACTGAAGTCACAAGATAACATGAACAAACTAACTGATTGAGGCAGCAGTAGACTTGAAGCTCCCATGTTCTGTGAGGTAAAATTATTGTTTTGCCAAAGGAGTTTGGTGGCCTTAGAGAGAGCAGTATTTGCCACGGGGGTGGTTTGCAGCTAAGTGTGAAACAGCCAGGATGAGAGTCAGCACCTCTAAGTCAAAGGCCATGGTTCTCTGCCAGTAAACAGTAGATTTCTCCCTCCAGGTGTGGAGTGGGTTACTGCCCCAAGTAAGAGAGTTTAGGAGCACTTTCACACCCAGACCCAGATCCAAGTACACTTGACCCCAAAGTCCAGTTTGTTTGATAGGCTCAGTATCTTGGGGTCTTTTTCATGAGTGATGTTAGAATGGAGTGTGAGCCTGACAGCATCGACAGACACGGGCGTTGCACCAGACTGTCGTGGTGATTAGGGAGCTGAGCTGGAAGGCAAAGCTTTCAATTTATCAGTCAGTCTAGGTTTCGACCCTTGCCTATGGTCATGAGCTTTAGATAGTGACCCGAAGAAATGAGGTCACAGATACAAGTGGCCAAAATGAGGTCCTTTCATTGGGTGTCAGGGCTCAGCCTTAAAGATAGAGTGAGGAGCTTGAACATCCAGAGGGAGCTCCTTCGCGTTGAAAGGAGCCAGCTGAGATGGTTTGAGGATCTGATTGGGATCCCTCCTGGATGCTTCCCTTTGGAGGTTTTCTAAGCATGTCCTACTGGGAGGAGACCCTGGGGTAAACCCAGAACATTCTGGAGAGATTACATATCTCATCTGGCCTGGGCTTCTCTCGATCCCCCTGGAGGAGCTGGAAAGTGTAGTGGGACATCTGAAATACCCTGCTTAGACCTCTGCCACTGTGAGCCGACCTCAGATAAGAAAATAAATGGATGGATGGATGGATGGATGGATGGATGGATGGATGGATTGATAGATAGATAGATAGATAGATAGATAGATAGATAGATAGATAGATAGATAGATAGATAGATAGATAGATAGATAGATAGATAGATAGATAGATAGATAGATGGTTATTTGGCTGAAATAAAAGCAGTTTTCAGTCAAAATGGCTGTCTGACAGCATGGTAAACTAGTGAAAATGTTGCACATACAGTACTTAAACTGATACTTATTTTTTTATATGGCTAAAATACATTTTGCTGCTGACCCTGTCCACGGCGGTACATTACATTACAGCACTGCTACTTCCCTAAACTGGGAGCCTGCTGACTGCCATCTACTGCAGGTAATACACTGACTATGGATAAATAACTCATTCAACCCCACTTCAAAAAATCTGAACTACCGCTTTAATATAACTTAATTCTTTTGTCCCTTTCCACTGAGGGTATTGTCAAAAGTATCTTCTAGTGATGTGGACTCACTGTACTGTCTGAAAATCAGTGTTTGCATAATTCTGGCTGTCTGGCTCGCAAAGGACTGCCGGCAAGACATTCAATTATCTGGCAGAGTGACTGTATGTGTTCATTGAGAGCCAGAAGAATGTTCTTTCGAGGAGAAATCCATCATAAGTAGACATCTAATAGCTGAGTGTGTTTCCTGTGTATCTGCATGCTTGTTCTCTTCAGAGAAACACTGTTTCTGACACTGTGAATAAGAGCAATAATTGAAACTGCTGTTCAAAGCGGTTTATTGTAGTTTTGTGCTAAATGAAAAATTATTATATATCATGTAGCAATAGACTGATGCACTATTGCATCAAAAAGTGTAAAGTCAATATTAATGACATTCATAAACTGTTAGAAAACACTGACAGCACTTAGCTCTTTTTTGGGTATCAAAGGCCACTGATGAGATCCTGCCAACAATGATACCTGATGAAACTGTGGGCTAGCATTCATCACAGCAACCTGTACTGACATTAGAAGATGAGTGTACATTCATCAACATCAAACATCTTAAGAGGAATATTCTGTTTGAAGACTTACTCCTGGTGCAGTGCAAGCCTACTTTTTCAGTACTCAGTGCTTTTACTGTTGACATTCATTTTGATATTTTTTTTCCTAAACAGAATGGTTCCATGTTGTCTCACACATTTCAAAGCCGAAATCCAACTTTCCACCTGTTGTTAGAGAGAGGTAACAGAAGTAAATATTTAACTACAAAGACAGAGCCTCCAGCTTGCAACATTGCCTAGTAGCTGAACATACATATTGTGCATTTAAACATCAGATCTCATAGTTTACTTAGCTTACTTTGTCTTTTCTATCAGCAGCACTTCTACCTGTCAGCTTCATCACATATTTGTTAATAAGTTACTACCATTTAAAGCGATACTCCACTCTGTGAGAATAAGCCATTCAATATGTACTCACCACTATGCCGATGTGATGATAAGTGAAGATCTTCAGTTCACCAAACAATGGAGTTTTAGGAGAAACAGGGTAGTAGCCTTATCCAGTACAATGGCAGTGAATGGTGACCATGGATAAAACGTTAAAAATAGCACACAAAACAAACACAAAATGTCTCCATCCTGCTTGCGTGGTGTAATCCAAGTGTCCGCGAGCTGCGACATTAAAAATTAATATTTTTAACGTTTTATCCATGGTCACCATTCACTGCCATTGTACTGGATGAGGCTGCTACCCTGTTTCTCCTAAAACTCCAGGATTGTTTGGTGAACTGAAGATCTTCACTTATCATCACATCGGCATAGTGGTGAGTACGTATGGCTTATTCTTGCAGAGTGGAATATCGCTTTAACCACTGTCAGCATATCTTAATAGTCCAACAGTTTCGTTTGGCATATCAAATGAACATATCAAATTATTACATTCATACACTATGGTTTTGGCAGTGTAGTTTACTTTGATATTTTCATCTTTCACCATTTTACACTTTACAGTAACAATAAATCAATAGTGAGATTAATCAGTAAGCAGTAACTGTATCTTGCCAAATAGCGAACCCACTACTCTCTCATAACTTGTTTATAATTGTTTATGATTTATGAAGTGTTTACAATTTAACTAATAACCTAATTATAAACCATTTTTCAATCATTTTGAAGAGCAGTCTTATTGTAAAATGGTACCAACTGGTTTTCAGTATCAGCCCCAGTATGTTGAAACTGTCCAACAGGTAACCTATATGTGCCACTCTGTAACTTTGTCACCTTAACTCATCAAATCAATATTAATCATATTTATGTACATCCACACATACATGTACATTATGTATGTACACATGCATATACATATGCACTTATACAAACATGTGATACATTAGCAGCTGCAGCAGAGAAGAAGCTGCTGGTGTCTTCTAGTAAGGCTACACTGAGGAGGTGGTTATACATTTATAATTGATAATTAGTTGTATGCACAGGCTGCAAATGTCAGTCTGTTGAAAAGAAATTGGGCACCAGGGCTCAGTGACGTTGTGTGTGACTCATACATATCCAGTGCAGTTTATTTTTGTGTATAGGAGTGTTAAAGATTGTGGTAACGCAGCAACATTTACTCAGAGTACAGACCTACTATTTACTTTTATCTTATGTGCTTTAAGGGACCCCTTTTCTATCATTGAGTAAAATGATGACCCCTGATGAAGTGACATATTTTGCAGACATTTCACATTGTATTGAGTGTATAACAGTACAGAACAACTGACAACTCAAACAAGTGATCTGGATTAATTTTGAGCAGATTATTGCATCTGAGATGGGGTTTCTTGATATTTACACTTTTACGCAACTCTCTCTTTGTATTATATATATATATTTTAACAATCATACTTATTAATAGGCTATGTATGATGTATTATGTATGATGAGGTTGTTTAGCAGAGAGTGAGGCTCTGTCAATACAGTTTGTGTCCTGGTCTTCACCGTGCCCTTATTCTGTGAGATTTCTTTAAGTTCTAAAGATCTAAAATTTAAATTAACGATTTAATTGAGTTTTCTTTACAGAAATGAATTAAATTCTGATATACAGTATATATGTACAGTATATTTAAAAGTTTTCATGCACCTCTTTAAATCAAGAAGGCTTCGCAACAGCTTGTGAAGCTTTGGCAACTCCTAATGAGGCTTTGGAACCCCAGGTTGGGAGCCAGTGATTTAAGTGAAGCACTAAAATTACCTAATGAAATAATCTTAACCTTACCTCTCACCCTACCCTTGCCTCTGGTGTTTCTCACTGAAGGCTAAAGGCATTGTGAAATCAAATAGGCTATACATTTAGAAATGTCATATAATCAATTAACATTACTTTTGTAAATGTACTTCTGCTATTAATCTTTTCTTTTCATTTAACCATTCTTTACGGGTTAGGGTTAAAGGGCCAGGAGTTCTCCAAGTCTGAGTCGAGGTCCACATAAGGGCCGAATGACAAATCAATCCAGACCCAGTCCATGCCTTGTGTTATTAGTACAGTAGCCCATGTAATGAAATGAAGATCATTCATAGTAATCCTGTCCCCAAATGAATGTGGTTTTAATGTGTTTTACCATATTTCCCTTTATTAACACCGTTGTCAAGGCGACATTAACTACTGGACAGGTTGTTGTGTGTTATTGCAGCCAAGTCATGTATTGATGTTACACCGATAAATTTGCTGTCAGCTCCTAAATTAGCTCCATTTTCTGTAGACTATTAGTACTGCTATGTACCACTACTGGAAACGGGTGTATGATTTTGAGATGCTGTCCAGCATATATGGACATCCAGCAGCTAGATGCCCTCAGTGTGCAAGCAACAAGACAAAATTTGCACAAAAAAATGTGCAAATTATATTCTCTTTTTTTGCATTTGGCCCACAGGCCCAGAGTTGGGAACATGTGCCATAAAGGGTTATCATTTATATGTACCACAGGTTTCTGAGCTTGTCATTCCAAAAAAGCTACCTCAGAGAACCTGTAATTTATCAGTATGGTGATGAAACCAGATACAGTTTGTCACTCTGTATATTTTAATCTCATCACATACTGTGTAACTGCTAGAAGTGACTTAGCATTTGGACAGCATTAATTACCATTTTAATTTTAACAAAGCCACACACTGAAAAAAGCACTGGTCTTTAAAACTAGTAAAGCCACCAACAGCATTGAGCTGCTGAGAAAAAAACAATCAAATACAATTAAAAACCTCAAAATCAATGAAATTCTGTCATTCATTCCAGTGAATGAGTGTCATTAAAGCAACCCTCGCTGTTAATCATGGAAGTGGTTTGTCAGCCGACCAGCATGTGCCAAATGTTATAGTGCACATTTGGGATTTGAAGTTTGTCCACCAGCTGTTTCCATGTTGGCACATTACTTTTGGACATTAAAATTGTTATTATGCAAGACACTTAATCTCCATGCACTTTATAAACTAGTGGAGAGAGAGAGAGAGAGAGAGAGAGAGAGAGAGAGAGAGAGAGGTGGATAGATAGACATACACTCTTAGAAATAACAGTTCTAAAAGGTTTCTTCCTGATGGGCTACCCAGAACCATTTGCTTCTAAAGAACCCTCTTTTTAAAGTTATTTTTTGGCTATTTTTGCCTTTTTTATTGACAGGACAGCTGGAGAGTAGATAGGAAACGGGGTAGAGAGACAGGGGATAACACGTAGCAGAGGGCCGCAGATGGGAGTCGAACCAGCGACCACTGCAGAGGACTAACAGCCTCCATACATGGGTCAGACGCTCTACCAACCGAGCTAAACGTCCACCAAGAACCCTTTTTTGAAGAAAGGGTTCCTTGTAATAAAGAGTTCTTTGTAAGACTTAGGGGTTCCATTGAGAACCCTTTTCATCCAAAGAACCCTTTTTGGAGGAAAGAGTTCTTCAATGATTGTTGATATCCTTTAAGAACTCTTTTGTCAAGGGTCTGACAAAGGTTCTCTGTACCATCTCCACATCACTGTGTTGAGGTGCAGCTTTGTGACCAGTCTTTCCTCTCCCCTGCTCCTCACTCATATCCCTGGCTCCTTCTTCAGGAGCCTTGCATAATAATGTTGATGATGATATTGATAAAATACAACATAATTTCAAGGTGCTTTAGAGTAAAACATAACCAGCTACATCTCTGTATGACATTTACGGTTCATGTATTGTATTACTTTTTGCCATCTCCATATGTTGCATGCTCTTGTTATTTCACTTTTTGAACCAGGAGATCTGTCTCCTCACTTAAAAATCATTTCTCTTTGTTCCCTTCTGGTAAATCTGCTATCATGCTGCCACCGCTTGAGCTCCTGGCGTACCTGCATCTTAAAGGTAATGAGAGCTGACTTTCTTATTGGTTTATTGCATGCTCGGCTTAAACCTGCCTGTGAATTCATCGACGTACTTGGGCACAGCTGATAGGTGTATCTCAGTGTACACTGCTTGCACAAGGCATGGGACAGGGCAGGATACCCCTACACCCCTGGCGCAAGACGGCGAGGGTGAGTTTGGACACACCTTGAATAAATTAAATCCATTGCGCTTCACACTTTCCACTTGCACTTTCAAGGTAAGATAGGGTCCTTGGAATATAAAAGGGTTCTCCATACAACATTCTGAGTGGCTTCTTCTTAACTACATGTTCACATATGCATCCATACGCATAATAGCTGTTTTGTACATCTTGTGTCCCTTAGAACGATGGTTGTGCCTGTCTGAAATGAACATAACATGTATGCATATGCATGGCTGAGAAGGAAGTATATCTCTAGCCTTAGAAGGTGAAAAGATTCAGGATAGAACCCCCTGAGAGGGTTCTGGGTGTAACCATTAAACCATAGAAGGGTTCATAGAAGGGTTCTTCCTCTCTGGGTATAAGATATAACCCTTTAGCTTTTCACGCTGCGCTTAGCCCCAGGCTAAGATAACTGTTAACCCCAGGTTAAGAAAGCTTTCACAATGGCACAATCCTGGCACATTCCCAAGTGGGTTAACCCTGACTGTAGCCTAGGGCTTGCTGGCCCTACTTCCTTGCAGGGTTACCTACGGTGGCCCTGAGGTGCAAAACACAACGGCAAAACAGAAAACACAACGCCAAATCAGAAAACACAACACAATAAGAGAAAACACAACGCCAAATCAGAAAACACAACGGCAAAAGAGAAAACACAACACAATAAGAGAAAACACAACGCCAAATCAGAAAACACAACTGCAAATCAGAAAACACAACACAAAAAGAGAAAACACAACGGCAAATCAGAAAACACAACACAAAAAGAGAAAACACAACGGCAAAAGAGACAACACAACACAATAAGAGAAAACACAACGGCAAATCAGAAAACACAATGGCAAA